>PVJX010005133.1:0-87941 GCA_004027295.1 Dolichotis patagonum
AACTATATAACACATGTTGAAATGAACAACTACTTTGAAGAAAAAGAGACACTACAATACCCAGTGCTGATTCCATAATGTCATGATGTGAAGTCCAGCAAAACTATCACTTTTTGTTCAAAGTGATCTTAGCTTGCTTTGCCTTGTTTAAGTTCAACACACATTAAGGTATGGACAGCTGTTTTGAGGAGAATGAGAGTCACTATGACAGCCATTCTTGGCTTCCCTAATGTCTGGTCTTGAAGACCTGAAATGCCCTCCTCCTCCTGCTGAGATCAATTCCATACTATGTTGTTTCATGTGAATTCCCTGTATGTGACAATCTGGACAACTATTTGGAAGAAAACAAGAGTCAATATGATAGAGACTGAATATCTCTGATTGTCTAGTTTTGAAATTTTTGTCTCTTACATTGCTTTCTTGTGATCCGCTTTGCTCTGTTTTGTTGTATTTAATTTTACCCTATTGATATAATTGCATGTATATTTGAGTGGGTAAGATGGATGACAATATTGCTGTTTTTGTCAGATTGTGGAGCAGAACTGTTAACAGTCTCACTGTTTGAATGTCTACTTTACATGTTTTAACTTTGTAAATTGAACAACTATTTCCAAGAAGTCAGCATGTAATTTGTCAAGCAATAATTTCTTAGGTTTTTTTGTTAGGGATGTAAAACATACAAATAAAATGCCTCAGCAGGTTTTTTTGTTGTTGTTCTTTTTCTTTTTTCCTTGGAATACTGTATTGTGGCTACCCTTTATTCTGTTTTGTTTTGTTTTTTTTTTTCTCTTTAAATAAAATTATTTAAAAAAAACAAAAAATAAATAAATACTGGGAATCAAACTCAGTACCTTGCCCTTGCCAGGCAGGTGCTGTGCCACTGAACTTTATCCTCAGCGCTACCCAGTCCACTAAATCCAGACATGTATCAGACACCAGGTGTCTGAACACCTGGACCCAAACGTTCCCAAAATTATCCCAGTTTTAGGGGTCATAGATATGTCGGGGTTAGTGATGTCACCCATATAACCTTGCTACATGTCCTGCCTCCGTATTGGATCCATATTAGCTAAGGGAATGTGCCTAGAATCTTACTGGTTGATTAGAGTTGGACCCATGTTGCACCCACAGTGTGACTTTGCTGTATAAGTTACTCCTGACAAAAGGCAACCCACTTGGGACCCCACCTGTCTCTCAGGAGCTCTCAACAAACTTTTCCTACTATAAATCTCCTTTGTCCTTCAGAATCATTCTTCGAGTTCAGGGGGCATGAACTAAGCATATATGACATCTAGCAGGTTGGGAGTCGTATTTCGCCTATATCACTAACTCAGCCATACTGAACGGATTGCTTTTCTGCTTCTCTACCACTTGTCTCCAATTGGACTCTCAAGGTGACCAGTGTCTGAATCTGGCCTGTTGGGACCCCAGAGTCAGGTGCTTTGCCTAGAATTCTGATGATGCCATCAAAGGGGAGTCTCTATTGTCCTAGTGCTGGTCACCAGCACCCTATCAGACTGCAGAACATCTGACTGGTTAGGCCTAGGGCAAAGCCCTTTCCCTGGGCAGAGGAAGCTGGGAAAGTGTTTGGTACATCCTCTGTCCTAGATGAGGAAAGAGCCCAGATGCTGGTGAGGAATGGCAAAGTCCCTTGTGTAGAAAATAGGTTATTTTATTAGTTTATGAATAAGGCAACTAGCTAGGGAAAGGGCCTGAGACAGAGTTGGGTAACTGGTCAGACTGATAAAAATTAAAATAAGAATAGGCATCCTGGGTGTGGTTGGGCATGCCTATAACCCTAGCACTTGGGAGGCTGAGGCAGGAGGATCACTGAGAGTTGGAAACCAGCCTATACAGTGAGTTTAAAACCAGAGTGAGTGAGATCCTATATCAAAAACAAAACAAACAAAAACACCTCCCATACAAACAAAGAAACAAACACTCAAAAAAGAATAGACAGTGAGCTAGTAGATAGGACATTAGACCAAGGATGATGAATTTCCAAATGTCACCCCAGTTTTAGATTTACCAGAGGCAGAGGGAACCAAACTTTATTAGGCCCATGGGCCCAAAGGAGCTGCTTGCCTAAAAGTCTGCGCCCCGAGCTTTCTCTTATGCAGAGGCTTCAGGTGGGAATGCACAGGCTGTTACAGAGGCAGAACGGGGGTGCCTTTCAGCATGCGGGTTTGAGGCAGGCTGTACAGCAAGATAACAAAAACGGACTGAGACAGCAGCTTTGTGCAAGCTGTTTGTTTTGCCTTTAAGCTTTGGTTTTCCAAAGGTTTGTTTTCCTCATCACTCAGGCAGTGTGGGACACAGCTCCTCCTACTACAGGGAAGTCATTCACTGCCCACTAAGTCCAGAGTTTTGAGAAATCTAAAATCCAAAATGACCACTTGTTCCTCTGTAAAATTCAGTTTCCTATGAACCTTACATTCTGAGGAATGGGGTTAGAAGCTTGAGTTCCAGTTGGTCATTTTAAATCCAGAGGCAACCGTGATTGGTGGCCCCTGCACAGTTGAGCAGGTCCTGTGCTCTGCTTACCTATATCTCACTCTGGATTGGGAGCCATGAGACCACCCACTCAGGAACCCTCCTGCTTATTCCCAATAAATCCCCCTAACCTTCTCCCGTGGTGTGCAATTTGACTCCCGGACGTTCACACACACGGTAGTGCTTAGCCAGCGTAGCACGGCCAGGCCTGGGCTGACACCAACTCCTCCCCATGCCATGGGGCCTGGGCTTTCTCAGCATCACTGGGTGTTGCTCTCACTTGTCAGTCCCACACAGAGCGCACTTCTACAAACTAATCAAGATCCCAGCAGCCAACAGTTGTTCTTATCAAGCAGGATCTGAGGAGAATTTACTAAAACTGCTACTTCCACCTAGGGCTGATGCTGCACCCCGGGCTCGAGAGAGAGCCCTTTCCACTGTCTAGCCTGCAGGGGCAAGCAGGAAAGATTACTGGAACCTAGTGGGATCCCACCCAGACCCCAGCCTTCCACCACCAACATCCATCCTGCTTCTGTGACCTGTTTTTTTCTTTTTTTCTGAGTTAGTCCAGCTGGTCCGGGTCCTCACGTTATTTGTTCTTGCCCAGATTTGGGTCCCCTCAACCTGGCTGAGACTCCTATGTTTGGCCAAGTTCTTTCTGCATAGGAGGGGCCAGCTTCCCTAGACAGCTCACGGATATAACAGTTTCAGGCTTTGGTTGCAGGCTTGAAATTTCTGAGTTTCTGGAGAGTTCCTGGCTATCACCTTGTCGTGCTCATGCACAGCCCTGGCCGGGCCCTGGAGCCCCTTCATGCTTAAATATGAAGGTCTCACCTAGGCTATGGCTCTGTGTGAGCTGTGGGCTGACAAGCAGTGGGGGAACCCAATACTGCAAAAGTCAAGAGGATGAGAACAGGCGAGAGCTGCCGAGGGGATCTGGGGCTGGAGGAGTGAGAGGTGACACAGGACCACTCTTAGGACGTCAGCTGGAAAACCAAGGGATAAGAAACCAAATTGTGCATGATGGGGAATGGCAGGAGCAGTGCCTGGGGGGCAGAAGCAGCCTCTGAGGAGTTCTCCAGGATGCTGGGAGGAGGGAGGACGTGGAGGGGAGCAAGTGGTGGCCACTGCAGGGAAAGGACACTTGGGTTTTATCTAGTTTCAGACAGTGGATTCAGAAGACAGAGAGGGACTAGGCTGTGTCAAGGAGGATATGACTGAGGCCCCTCATTTAGCACCATGGCTGGAACCTGGGCATGGTGGCACCTGTGCTCCTAATCCCAGTGCTCTGGGAGGTCGAGGCAGGAGGATCTCAAATCAGAGTGCAGCAAATTTGGCTAGAATTTCATGACTGAGGCCCTAGAAAGGACTGATCATGTATGTTCAGTACTAAGGCCCTGAGTTCAATCCTCACCGTGGGTGGGGTGCAGTAGGGGTGAGCAGTCTGCCTAGGGACAGTGCTGTTCCTGCCTCCCGTGTGTGCCCCCAGCACCTGAGCCTTCAGCTTCCCAGTCACGGGGTGTTGGATGCTTATTGCAGACCTAGGCTTTCTACCTGTGGGGGGCGGGGCAGGGGGTACAGGGGACTGAACTCGAGGTCTTTGCATCTCCAGCCCTTTTGTTTTTATTTTGAGACAGGGTTTCGTGAAGTGGCTAAATCAGCCAAACTGGCTAGAATTTGTAATCTTGCCTCAGCCTCCCGGAGAGCTGGACTTCCAAGCGGTCATCCTTTCCCTATTCTAAGCCTATAGCCTGGGGTACCCCTAGAAGAGAAGGACGTGGTGGTTCTCGGGGAGTGCACACTAGCTCAGCATTTTATATTTTCTTGCATTTTATATTTTCTGCACTGAGCAGCGGGTCCAGGTGCAGGGTGGGCAGGCGAGGATGCCCAGCCCCCTTCCCCGCCTGTGCGGGACTCGTTCCCACAGTGAGGGGCGGGTGGCCCGCGCACGGATCCCACCAGCTCGCCAGCACCCCCCCGGGGGGGGAGCTCCGGAGCAAGCCTGAGCCAGGGCTGGGTCGCAGGGGACACAGCCGTCCTGGTGGGGTCGGGGCGGGCTGGGCTGAGAGCCGGGTCTTGGGGAGCTTTCCAGGAGAGCTGGTTTCTGGGGCACCCACCCGCAGCCGGGCTTCGGCCCGGGCCTGCCTGGCCCCCTCCCGGGCCGCCGGGTGCAGGGCGAGGACGCGGACGGGCGCTCCCCTCCTCCCGCTGGGCGGGGGTTCCGGGAACGCGAGGCGGGGCCAGGAGGGAGCTCGCCCGCCCGCCCGCCGTCGGTCCCACCGCCCCAGTCCTCCCGTCGGTCCGCCGCCGCTGGCATGGCCGCGCCGGCCCCCGCGCCCCGGACACTCTGGCTGCTGCTGCTGCTCGCGCCGGCGCCCCCGGGGGGTGAGCTGGGGAGGTCCGGGGGGACAGGCGATGCGCCCCTCTGTCCGCGACAGCGCCCCGAACGGTCGCGACCCTGCCGCGGCGCCTCCCACCCTGCCCAGCCCAGGCCGCGGCCCGCTGTGCGCCCGGGCTCGGCGGCGAGCTCGGCTCGCGCTGCCGTCGGCGCTGGCCAGGGTCCCCGCGGCCCCCGACCCCTCTGGCACGGGGCGGCCCTGCAATCCTGCTTCCGGCTGGGGCCCTCCTCGCCCCCGTCGGGCGTGCCGGGGCAGGCGGGACGCGCCCAGGGGCTTGGGCGGTCAGCCGGGCCTCTTGGGGGTTGGGATTGCACCGGTCCCTGGCCCAGCCTTGAGTACACCTCTGGGGCGGTGGTTTCCTGGAGGGGGAAGGTGTTGTTTCCTGAGGACCTGGAGTGGAGAAATATGGGGGAGCCCAGAGTCCAGGACCAGCTGACCCCCTTCAGTGAGGGACAGGGTCCCTGCACCAGGTGTGTGTCTGCTGCTTGTCCTGCAGCTGCTTTGTGAAAGCCCAGGCAGGGGTCACCTCGGCTGCCACAGCAGGGCCATTCACAGGGCGCTTGCTTTCACGTGGTCAGGGGCCAAACTGGGCGTGCAGATGCCTAGTTTAGCCAGAGCAGACTCTTTTCTTTCTTCCTTTTTTTTTTTCCTAAGACAAGGTCTTGCTATGAAATTCAACGTGGCCTTGAATTTACGGCAGTCCTCCTGCCTCAGCCTTCCCAGTGCTGTGACTACAGGCGTGTGCCACCACACCCAGCTCCAGAGCACACTTTTGCCTGGAGCTGTTGCATCCTGCTGTTCCGTTATTTTTGTATCTAGAAGGTCGCTGGCTCTGTCTGTCTTTGGGCCTTGATCTCCTGGCAGTCTTCAGGGACTGTACTCAAAGTGCTGTATCTAGCGATGGCCTCAGGCCTGGCCTCAGCCTACTCAGTCACCGGAGCCTTGCTGGACCCGGGCAGTCCTCTGTGTGTGGGCTCAGCTCAGTAGAATCTGTACTGTCCCTTCCTGCTTGTGGGCTCCAGGGCTGTGCTCATGCGGCCTAAGGATGCCAGGGAATAGTGCAGGAAACAGTCTCTTGTAGATTTGCAGACTTTGTGATTACCCAGAGTGCTGGGCTGTTTTCAGCACTTGCCAGTGGCTTAGTCTCAGCAGGAGACCTGCAAGGATGTCACTAGTTCTCACCTCTGTGGCCGGAAGCCCTGTGATGGTCTCACAGAGTGCACAGACATTTCCTGGCCACCTGCTGCAGGCCCAGCCCAGGACTATGGTATCCAGTAGATGAGGCTCTTGTGGCTCAGTGATGGAGAGAGGGGATGAAAATTAAATTTGGAAGATCCAGCACCCGGTCCCTGCAGGTGGTCCCCAGCAGGTGGTCCCTGCAGGTGGTCCCCAGCAGGTGGTCAAGGTGTTAGCATTTAGCTGTGTGTCTGCAGATGGAGGAAGGAAAGCCTGGAAGATGAGTGGAATGGAAGGTGGGGGATGGGAAGAAGGCTAAAGTGGGCCGAATGTGGGTAGGCTGGAAAGTTGGAGTGGATTAAGGTCCTTTGCAGTCAGCAGCCTGCCCTGGGGACTCTAGGCTGGTTCCTGGAACAGCGGGAGCTGGGAAGGAGGCAGGTCTCAGTGAGGAGCGGCCTAGTTAGGCTCACAGTGAGAAAGGTCACTGTCCCTTCAAAGGCCAGTGTGCTGGCAGAGGAGAGGTGCAGGCAGCCGTGGGGTGGCAAAGCCGAGGACATGGTGCGCAGTGGCTAGGGTGGCCTAGGGCAGCTTTGCCTGCTGACTGCCAGGACTGTACAGTGTTGGTCAGGTCTGGTGCTGTGGCCAGGGCACAACAGGTGTGCTGGTTTTTTTACTGCAGCCCATGGTGTCGGTGAGGTGTGCCCAGCTGCCCTTGGAGGCAACTCCTTCCGCAGGCTGTGTCCCGATTTCTGCTGTGGTTCCTGTTCCAACCAATACTGCTGCTCCGACGTGCTAAAGAGACTTGTGTGGACTGAGGAGGAGTGTGCCAGGTGGGTGCGGTGGTGGGTCTGGTGGATGGGGGAAGTGGCCTTGCCCTCTCAGCACTCTCTAGATGCTGGCTGAGCATTGGAGCAGAGAAACCTGCTCAGCCCGAGGCTCTTGCTGCGTGGGCACCTTACCGACACATCCTTGGGGTGGGCAGCGGGGCAGGAGGGGTCCCCACAGTATGTGTGCCAGTGTGTGCCCCGGAGAAGCTGCACTGTGTCCTGGCGCAGCCCATGCACATACCTTGCACACAGGTTATAGGCTGGGACGGGAAGCGACTCCCTGTGTCACATTCTGTGTTTTCTTTGTGTTTAGTCACGGGTGCACAGAATCGAGGTGGTCACGCTTCTCAGCTCATTTACTTCAGTCCCCTGTGACCGTTCTAGTCCCTTCTAAGCCCGAGT
Organism: Dolichotis patagonum; assembly: GCA_004027295.1. NCBI lineage: Eukaryota > Metazoa > Chordata > Mammalia > Rodentia > Caviidae > Dolichotis > Dolichotis patagonum. Next base: position 7,298 of record PVJX010005133.1, read on the forward strand.
GCAGCCAGTCTGCCCTGCTCAAAGCCTGTTCCTTCTGAGACAGTCTTGATAAGTTGCTGTGTTGCCCAGGCCAATCTGGAACTTGTGACCTTCCTGCCTCAGTCTCCGGAGTGCAGGGATTTCAGTACAGATGTGTGTTACCATGCCTGGCAAGTGTATCATTTTGATTGCGTGCTTTCAAAGTCTATATTGTTTTATGAGCACATTTTTAGAATTATTTAACCCTCTTACTTTGCATCCGGAGTGGCTTTTGTGAGGCCGGTCCCCACTGCTGTGTCATTCTCAGGCACAGCTGCCCTGGGCCCAATCACGGCTGTGTCATTCTCAGTAGTGTGAGACCAGGCTGTCCCATCCCAAGCGACCATCTTGGGCACCCTTGTACTTCCTCATCTTCCTTGTATGTGACCTGCAAGAACTTCTTGGAAGTCTGCACAGTAGTGGTCCTGCCAGGTCAGAGAAATGGTCACATGGTCATTGACTAGCGGCTTTCCAGCGGTCTTGGGGTGGCTGCGGTCCTCTTGGCCAAGCTTGAGGTCCTTGACAGATTGTATGGTACCCCCTTACTGTCAGTCTGTGATTTTCCTTATATTGTACAGATATCTTTTGAAAATTTTTATTTTATTTTTTATTTTTGGAGACAGAGTCTCACTAGTCTGGACTTGAACTCACTATGGAACCCGGGATGGCCTCAAACTCTCTCAATCCTGCTTCAGCCTCAGTGTTGGGGCCTACGGGCATGCACCACTGTGCCTGATTCTTAAAATTTTTATTGTGCCTGGTAATTTTGTTTTTGTAAGCAGGATCGTTTGTTCCATTTAAATGTTTAATACTGAGTTACTCCATTTAAATGTTTAATACTGAGTCACCATTTTTTTTTCTTTGTTTGTGTGTGTAAGAATTAAGGTAGAGGCAGCTTTATTTTTGTGTCTGTGCGTGGTCCAGGGGCTCTAACTCAGGACTTGACACGCCAGGCAGGTGCTCTACCAGCGCCACGCTCCCAGCCCTGGTCCCATTGAAGTGGTGCCTTTGGCTGTAGCTCGGTGTGGTGTGTTCCTAGCTTGTGTGAGGCCCTGGGTTTCATACCCAGCACCTCAGAAAAGATCCAGTGCAGTGCAGTTGATATTGTGGGCTTATCATAGCCGTTTTATCGTGCTAGTTGTCTCTTTTTTTTTTTTTTTTTTTTTTTGGTACCGGGGATCGAACTCATGACCTTGCACTTGCCAGGCAGGTGCTTAAGCCACTGAGCTAAATCCCCGGCCCCACTTTTTATTCTTTTATTTATCTATTTTTAACACCAAGTACATTTATTAGAAAAGAAGCAAGTCATGAAATAACCTCATATCTTTCGTTAAGAAATTAGAAATAAAAGAATAAAACCAAAACAAATAGAAGAAAATAATAAAGATCAGAAAACACAATCCCTTATCAAAATACCAGCATCGTTTTTCATAAAAATTAACATTTTGATTCTTATGTTTTTGTAGAAAGACTCAGAAGAGTCCCAACAACTTTGATAAAGGAACAACATTAGAGCTCCACGCTCCCCAATCCCACGAATTATCACAAAGTTACACTAATCGTGACAAAATGGCATTGATATCAAGATAGACAAACCACCAAAGTACTAATATGAAGTCCCAAAATAGATACCCACATAACAGACAGTTGATTTCTGGCACAGATGCAAAAGCAATTAAGTGGAGAAAGGATTATACCTTCAATAAATATCCTGAAGCAACCAGATACCCACATGCAAAAAACCAAACCTTAGAGCACTTTTGAGTTTTTACTTCTTTAAATTTTTTTTTACTTTTTATCCTTCTATTGTTTACTTCTTTTTTGTATGCCTTTGTCACTTTTCCTCATCTCATCGCATGTGCCAGATGCACACATCTCTGTCTTTCTCCGATTTTAGGGCCACTGTTCAGTATTTCACTACTGATGTGGTGTAAGCTGTGGTTTCTGCATGGGTCCCCTCTACTGGATTGAGGAAGTTCCCTGCTATTCCTAGTTTGTTTGAGGCTTTTTTAGTTTTGATTTCGTTTGTCTGTTTTGACACAGAGGCTCCCAGTGTGGTCCAGGTTAGGTTGTCACCCAAGCTGGGCTATACAATTTGCAATCCTCCTGCCTCAGCCTCCCAAGTGCTGGGATTACATGTGTGCACCACCACACCAGGCTCACAAATCGATGTTGTATCCAGGCGTTTTACTGAATTTACTTCTCTCAGCCAGGTTTGATGGCACATGCCTGTAATGCCTGTCATCCAAGTACTTGGGAGGCAGAGGCAGGAGGGTCACTGCAAGTTTGAGGCCAGCCTGGGCTACATAGTGAGTTCAGGGCTACCCTAGACTATGTAGTGAGAGCCTGCCTCAAAAAAACAAAAACAAACTTCTCTGTCTCTTATTTATTTATTTATTTATTTTTTGAGATACGCTCTCGCTGTGTGGTTCATGTTGGCTTTGAGCTCACCCTGTAGCTCAGGCTAGCTTCAAACTAGAAGCAATCCTGCTTCAGCCTCCCAAGGCCTGGGTTTTTTTTTTTTTTTTTTTTGCCATGCTGGGAATCAAACCCAGGGCTTCAAAGCAGTCATGGTGGCACATGGCTGTAATCCCAGCACTCAGGAGGCTGAAGCAGAAGGATTGCTGTGAGTTCAAGGCCAGCCTGGAACACAGGGTTTTGTGCATGCTAGGCAAGCAGTCTGTTACAGAGCTATATCTCCAGCCCCTAAATTTTCTCTCCCTACTCTTTGCCTTTCTTTTCAGTAGTGGGGATTGAACTCTAGACTTGAACATTGGGGTTTGAACAGTGAACTACATTTCCAGCCCTTTAAAAAAATGTTACTGTGTTTTTCTCTGCCCTCCTTTCCCATCTTTTCTCCCTGTCTTTTTCTTTTGTGGTACTAGGGATCTTCACACAGGGCTACATCCTGGCCCTTCGTTAGTTTTTTATTTTGAAATAGGCTCTTATCAAATTGCCTAGGCTGGGCTCAAACTTGCAATCCTCCTGCCTCAGCCTCCCAAGTGCTGGGATTACAGGGGTGCACCTCCACACCCAGCGGTTATGCTATTTTTATGCCTGTCATCGTCCTGCAGGGACTGTTACATCCTTTCTGAAATTTGATGTTATAGATATTTTTCCTTTAATTCTTTCTTGTTTAAGTCAGTAATGTAGTAATTACTTCAATTTAAGACTGTATAATGTATAAATATTTCAAAACATCTTTTTTAAAAAATCATCTTTTTGAGACAGCATCTTGCCATGCATTTTGGGCTGGCCTTGAGTTCATTTTGTAGCCCAGGCTGTTCCCAAATTTGGAACAATCCTCCTGCCTCAGCCTCCCAAGTGCTGGGATCATAGGCATGCGTCATCAAAACATCTTTTTCATAAGGGCATTGACCCCATCATGATGAAGATTCTGCCTTGATCTCATCTAAACCCACTGAATTCTCAAAAGACCCTACTTCCAAGTGCCTTCACGGGTAGGGCTATAATATGAATTTGGGGGGTGGGGATATAAACATTCAGTAAACAGCATTTTCAACTTGGCCCCCCAACCATTCACATCCTTCAGTTTCATGTGCAGAATAGCCTGAAAGTCTCACTTACCCTTTATCAGTTCTCATCTAAAATTAGTGTTATCAAAATCAAGTATGGTAAGATGCAAGGTAAGATTCACCCTGCAGCAGAATTCCTCGATGGGTAGGGGAAACCTGTGGCTCCGAGATTAAATTATGTTTCCGTTGCGTGCAGGGACAGAGCCCCGCTGTTGCCCAAAGAGCCCGCTGGAACTGTAACTCAGCCCCGGTAGTAGGAGGATAGAGTGTAGCGAAAGAATGACACTTTATTTGTAAAGAGGAAAATGAGGGAGAAAGGAGAAGATAAATAGCCACTCTGATAAGAAAGACTCAGGGTAGGGGGCTCCGGAAAGATGCAGGGCCTGTAAGCCCATTGGTCTCAGCTGGGTTTTTTGTTTTGTTTTTTTCCTTAACTGGGATTCAAACTCAGGACTTTGCACTTGCCAGGCAGGCAGTTATGCCACTGAGCTAAATCCCTGTCCTTTGTTCATCTCAGCTACTTTTATAGGGGGATGAGTGACTCCCCTCTTGCCACACCTGGATTAGCTTCCAGATACCTCTTCCTGCCGACGTTTCTTCTGGTCGGCTGTGCATAGATTTTTTTGTCTGTTTACTGGTCCCTGACACATCTTTTAAGGCCTTGTCTTTGGGGTGGCTGGCAAGTTGGCAACGGGGTGCCTTGATCTTGGGGAGGGGGGTGGCATCAGGATAGCTATTGTACTCTTTAACGATCCTAGGGTGAATATTCTCTTGCTCCTGGAGCATGTACACATGTGCCTAAGTGTGTATGTTAATGCATAAGTGTGAGTACGTATCATCTTTGCTTTTCTTATATCTTATTGGAGGTGGGGGTGGCTTATCATTCGCGCACCTGGCTTTCTCTGTGTGTCCTGCCTGTCAGCTGTTTTTCTGTTCTCTTGGTGCAAGTCTCAAGGTCATTTAGTGCCTTTCTTTATTTTTTTTCCTTTTCTTTTTCTACCCCTGTCTTTGATGTGCTTTCCAGGGGAATCTCTCTAGTAAAGTTTGTTTTTAACTCCCAGTCAAGATTAGCTACAAGGGCCTGGGATTTAGCTCAGTGGTGTAAGCGCCTGCCTGGCAAGCTCGAGGTCATGAGTTTGATCCCTGGGGGGTGATGGTGGGGAGATCAGCTGCAGACCCTTGTCCCTACATTTCCACCATAGCTTGATAGGACAAGTATTAGCAGTCAGGCGTGGTGGCGCATGCCTGTGATCCCAGCACTCAGGCTGAGGCAGGAGGATCGCGTGTTCTGGGTGTGAATTCGAGGCCAGCATAGGATACAAAGTGAGTTCAAGGCCAGCCTGAACTACATAGTAAGACCCTGTCTCAAAAGAATAGAAAAGATGCCGGGTATGGTGGCACACGCTTGTAATCCTAGCACTTGGGAGGCTGAGGCAGAAGGAGTTCGAGGCCAGCCTGAACTGTAGAGCAGAACACTGTCTCAAAAAGACCAAAAAAAAAAAAAAAAATCGATATTCCCATTTCCAAAGGGAGACATTGATAGGAAATGACTGGTCCCTACCAGGCCCCAGCCCTAGCAGATTGACTTTCACGTTGAACAACCCTCGCCTGGGTCCTATGCCTTCTGGGTGTGGTTCCTGGCTGCAGGACCACGGTGGGGGCTGCGCTGTTGCCCTGCGGCCTCCCAACCTGTGTGTGCAATTCCTGTGGAGACACAGCAGCTCTAATAGCATGGGAGTCGTCCTCAGAGTCCTTCCTTCCCTTGTCCTGGAGAAGAATAGTACCGGAAGAGGACAGAGGCCCTGGGAGCCAGGGTCACGGCTGAATGAATGGCTCACGTTCAGGTCCTGTGGGGTCTAAGAAGGCAGCCACATTCTTTCATTTCCTTCCTCAGTTCCCACAGTTCCTGGCCTGGCAGTGTTTTTTGCCAGGGTAGCTGGTTAGATTTATGGTCTAAATCTGTTCCGATGATTTTTCCACTACACACTTATGACTGCAATACGAATAGGCTGAGCATCTTTTTTTTTTTTTTAATTTTTCTTTTTTCTTTCTTTCTCTCTCTCTTTTTTTATTTTTTATTTTTTTGAGAAAGGGTTTCCCTGTGTAGTCCAGGCTGGCCTTGAACTCACCGTGTAGCACTGGCTGACCTCAAAATCGCAGAGATCCTCCTACCTCAGCCTCCTGAATGCTGGAATTGCAGGTGTGCGCAACACCCAGCTCAGTCTTTTTTTAAAATTTTTTTATCCTCCTCCTCAGTCTTAATGCCTATTCTTTAAGTAGCATACCTGTTATTATTTGAATGATCCATTTCAGGTAACTTCAGTATATAAAACCCCTGTGATGTTTTTATTGTCAGTTATCTGTTCCTTTCTGTTCATGTGGGCTGTTCCTTCAGTGTTCCTGAAAAGTCTGTTCGCGTGCCTGCCATTGTATTTTCCAAATCACTTGGGGCACTGTGGAGCTCAGGACCTCTCCAGCGAGGGTTCACTTTGCTTCTGCATCCTGACCTGATTGCAAAGACTGGGATGAGGAGGCGCGCTCTCTGCTCCATTTTCCTTTCTTCCCGAGTACAGCTTTTCAGGTCCCAGCTCACGTGGATGGCAGTCACTGGGGCCCCGGCCCCTGCTGGGCTCTGGATTCAGTCCTTGTCATCTCAGCCTTCTGAACCTTCCAAAGTGCCGCTTGGCCTCCCCGTGCCCTGCCGAAACTGGCTGACACCCCCGGAGAAGGAGCACGAGTGCCAGGCTGAGCTCTGCGATCTTTGTCCTTAGCTTCACTGCCTCGGCCCCTGATTGTTCATTTTTGGTGTTTTTGAGAGAGGGTCTTGCTATGTAGTCTGGGCTGTCTTTGAACTTGTTACACAGCCTGCTGACTCCTCCATCTGCCTGGTTTTCACTTCTTTATTTTGTGGTAGTAGAAATTGAGCCCAAGGTACTCAACCACTGAGCTACATTCCCAGCCCTTTATGAATTTTTAAAAAAATTTTTTAAATTTTATTTTAAAAGGGAATGAAATTAAACACAACAAAACAGAAAAGAATGGGACATAAGAAAGCATAAATTTCAAAGCTAGACAACCAGAGATCTTCACTATCTGTCATATTGTCTCTTGTTTTCTTCCAAGTGGTTGTCCTTATCTTTGCATATCAAGAGCTCATACTAAATAACATAGCCAATCTTTTCACAAGATGTGCAGTTCACTGGCTCCCACTTGCTAAGGTGAAGGGGGACACGGGACGGGGGACAGGACAACATGAGATGTCTGATTCTCAACCCACACGCAGGCCGGATCACAGTCGTCCCCCGGAGACGGGAAGAGTTCCTTGTTCTCCTGGCACCCCGAGTCAACCACACGGTGCAGGTCCCGAGGTGCCAGGGTCTCTCCCCTGCAGGCCACCGAAAGTCCGCCACACTCACCTGCTATTTCTTTCTGATGAATTGACCATTCCATTTCCAAAGTTCTGAAATGGCCAACAGACCACAGAAAGAATTCTCTTTAGGCTCCTGTTTGAAACCAGCAGCTATAGCAATCTGCTGGCCTTGCTTCAGGGCCAACCTTTATGAATTTTTTAATGACTTCTCTTTTTTTTGTGCTGGGAATCAAACACAGGACCTTGTGCTTATCAGGCAGGTGCTTGCACTGCTGAGCTGTATCCCCAGCCCAACCCTTTATAAATTTGAGACACTGTTTTGGTAATTTGACCAGGCTGGCCTTGAACTTTTGGTCTTCCTGCCTCAGCCTCCCCAGTAGCTGGGATTATAGGCATATGCTACCATGCCCAACTTCAGCTTCACGCTGAGTTTTTTCTTTCCCCCAGTACTGGGGATTGAACTCAGGACTTTCTCACTGCGCTACTTTTCCAGCCCTTTGTTATCTTTATTTTGAGACAGTTTTGCTAAATCAAATTCTCCAGGTTGGGTTTGAACTTGGTGATCCTCCTACTTCAGCCTTTGTGCCTGGCTTCATCATGATTTTTGAGCTGTTGTATTTTTATCATCAGATTTTTTTTGTTGTTTTTATCATCAGTTTGATGTTTGTTAATTTCCTTCATGATTGCTTCTTTAATACAATTTAGTTTTTAATTTTTTTTGAGTCAGGGTCTCACTGTGCAGTTCAGGTTGGCCTTGAGCTCACTTTGTAACCCAGGCTGGTCTTGAAGCTGCAACGATCCTCCTGCCCCAGCCTCCGGAGCGCTGGGGTTACAGGTGTGTGCCACCACGCCAGGCAGTTTTGTACATTCAGTTAGTTTCTCAAACCAGCTGTGGTGTCATGGAATCCCAGCACTCAGGAGGCTGAGGCAGGAGGATTGCCTTGAGTTCAAGGCCAGCCTGGCTACATAGTGAGTTCAAAGTCAGTCTGCACTGCAAAGCTAGTCCCTGTCTCAAACTCAGAAACAAAACAAAACAAAGTTAGATTCTCAAGGTTTTTTTGTTTGTTTGTTTGTTTTCCCGGCTGCTGCTTTTGCTTTCGTTATTGGCATTGTAGCAGTGCAGTCTGCTTTTGTGTTTCTGACCCCATCCTGTTGTGGTTGGAGATACCTTGTGAATGGGAAGGAGGCTCCTCTGGTGTCTCCCATGAGCCGCAGTCCCCCGCCCCGGGGAGACTCCTTGGGTGGCGTCGGGCCCTGCCATGTGTGGTGTTCATCCTTTGAGGCTGTGGGCTGCACGATGCTTGGTGGCCCTGGTGCGTGCTATGTATGTGCCTGGTAACGTGTTCACACCTGTGTGCAGGTGGGGCTTGACCTGTTCCTCACGAGCTTTCCTCTCTGCAGTGTGTCCACCCCCACGGAGCCTTGGGAGCAGCTGGGCTCACCGCTGAGGTTTCGATCCAGCTTCGACAGCGACCCCATGTCAGGGTAAATAAACCTGTGGGCTGTGTGCATCTGCCTCACTCGGGCTGGGCCAGGTCTGTGGGACCTGGGGGGGGGCAGGCAGAGGCAGGGGGTGCCGTCCAGGGGAGCCGTCCCACTTCTGACTGGGAGGATCTCTATACCTCGCTTCCACAGGGAAGCTGAGAATCGAGTGTCCTGGGGTGGGGGTGGTAAAGGAGGTGCCTGGGGCCCAGCTGGGTCCATGTCCACAGAGGTAAAGAGGTAGGCAACAGGTGACCAGTGGGCACAGTGATGGGGGTGGAGGATAGGTGGCTGGACTACAGTGCACTCGGATGGCGATGGGGCAGTGGAGGCCACGGAAGGTGGCAGAGAGTGTGGTACTTGCATGGTGGTGGGGTGGTGATGGCTGTGGTGACAGTGATGGGTGATAGCATGGGCATGGGACAGCAGAGTGCCACTGTTGTACATCAGAGCTTGTGGGTCCCGGTTCCTGTGTGAAGATGCTTACTATCAGCGCGCCAGGGAGCAGCCCTGTCTCCTTACCACAGTCCCCGTGGCTAGGCCTTGTCCTGCCTGTTGGCACTGCGACAGGTGTTGTGGCACGTGCTCGAGTGGGCAGCGGAGGTGTGCAGCCGCACATGCTTGTTTTCTGGGCTGGATCAGTTCCACAGCTACTGGTGCTGCCCTGTGGGCTGGAAGCTGCTACCAGAGGAAGCTCCCATGGGCCCGTTTGCCCCTTGGGGAAAGAAGTCATGGCTCCAGGTGGGGTTGGGGTCTCCGAGTGCCTCGTTGCACATGGCTTCCCCAGCTGCAGTGGAATCTGGAAAGACTCCTGTGAGTGCAGCTGCCTGCCACCCATGTGCCCCAGAGCCCTGGACCGGGCTGGATGAAGACCGAGGCCTCTACCTCCCTCCTGTTCATCAGGGGCCTATGAGTCAGGACCCTCAAGGGAGGCTCAACTTGGACAGGGCCTTAGGTACACACAGTCTGGTGCTTTCAAATGCTGAAAGCAAGATGATGTGCCCGGGGCACAGACGGAGCCGAGCCTCCTAGACCGTCCGAGGCTTTGTGAGTCTAGCAAGAAGTTTTATTTAAATTGTTAAGACTGAAATTTGCTTTATTGTAAATTTTACTATTTAGACAAGCCCCAGATTTCTTTTTTTAATTGGCACCTATAGTATACAGAAAAACAGGTATGCACACACTTCAGTGTGTAATTATAAAGAAACTCCTGTGTGGTTCCCAGAGCTCGAGACTTCGCAGGTAGGCATTTGAGCAGACAGGAGTGACGTGGTCAGACCTGGCAGGGCAGGGCTGGAGGAGGCCAGATAGGACCTTGGGGAGCTTGCTGGTGAGAGAAGAGGAAGAGAGGGGACAGGCGAGACTGTCTGAGTGTGCACGCAGTGAGCAGGCAGGGATGAGTCAGGCTGTGACCCAGGCATACTGAGCAGACTCCAGGGAGCTGCTCCGTCCAGCAGAGGTGCAGTGGGAGGCCAGGCCGGCCAGCAGGCAGCCAATGCCCTGGCTCCCTTCCTGGCCTCCAGGATGTCCTCCCACTGCTGCCTCTGCTGCTCCCCTGGGCCTGGGCCTGGGCCTAGCTGTGTCTTTAAGAGGGTGGCCACAGGCCTGTGTGCCTCGCCTTCCTGCCGCTGACGTCAGTGAAGGGAAGGAGTGAAGAGGAGATTCGCTTTCTCTTTCCCTGAAAGGGGAGGAGATTGAGTGGCCCGATGGAAAGAGGGGAAGTCCAGGCCCGCGGGAGGCCCCAGAGAGAAGGCAGAGGCTAACATGGGGTGAGCTCCTCGGATGCCGCGCCCTAGAGAGACAGGCGCAGAGCTGCTGCACAGCCCATGTTGGCTTTGTGACTGTGTGCGCCTTCCTGTTAGGGCAGACACCTGTGTCTGTCTTGGGGGCTTGTCCTGGGCCACAGGGTGGCGATGGCTCCTTTTGGGAGCTAGGATGGGTGCTTTTTGAGCCTCCAGAATGAAGGCTTGTTCTCAGTTCTGTCCCTTAGCTGAGGGCTGGCCCCTGTTGAATCCCTCCTGCTGCTCAGACCGGGGAGCTAGAAGCCCCCCGGAAGGGTGGGGCGGGGCGGGACCCATGCCATTTCTGGCCTCTGGCGCCCTTTCTGACCTCTGGTGCATGTGCCCCAAGCGATGAAGCAAACACAGCAGGGCTTCTGACCACCGGGAGGATTGAAACGTCTGTCTTTGGAAGTCAGTTGTGATGAACTCCCCACCCAGGGCCTGCAAAAATTTTGGCAAGAGCAGGCCCCCTGTTCCTCGGTGGCTTCCACTTCCCGAGAAAGTGTGCTGCCTCCACCTGGCCTCTGTGTCCTCCCGTCTGCTCTTATCCCTGAGGCCTGGGATGTAGCCATACCGGTTGGTGGGGTGGAGTGGGGGTGGAGGTGGAGACAGCCCTGGAGGCCTCTTCCTGCTCCTCTGGCCCGCTCTGCAAGGCTTCTGTCCCCCTTCATGCTCCTGTTCCTCAGTCTGCCTTCCAGAGCTGTCTCTCACACGGGGCTGGGCTCTCAGGCACTGTAGTGCTTTAACTCAGATTCCATAGTCCTTGACTTCTGACGGATGCCTGACACCCGTGTGCTTCTTGGCTGGTGGAAGCGGGCACCCGCCACGCACAGGAGACTCCCAAATGACCCCATCTGATACGTGAGGAAACCGAGGTCAAAACAGGCTCAAGTTCTGTAACCAGGATGTTGCTGTATCTGTGTCACCCAGAATCCCTTTGGGCAAGGGGGCTGCCTCCTGGGAATAATGGGTAAGGTATGGGCTTGGGGAGGGGCAGGGCCTGACCAGCTCTTTGGCAGGTTTGGAGCAACGGTAGCCATCGGCCTGACCATCTTTGTGCTCTCTGTCGTTACCATCATCATCTGCTTCACTTGCTCCTGCTGCTGTTTGTACAAGATGTGCCGCCGGCCGCGTCGTAAGCACTCCCCCCCACTCCCCCCCACTCCCCGCCACTCCCCCTGTGTGCAGGTGCAGATCCCTGGGTGGGCAAGAGGAGTTGACCAGGCCCCTGCTTGGCTAAGCCAGAGGGACACAGGGAGGGCGGGCCTGGCCTCCAGACCTGGGAAGCTAGCGCATTTTGACTGGGATTCTCTTTGCAGCCATCGTGACCACCACCACGGCCACCACTGTGGTGCATGCCCCTTACCCTCAGCCTCCAAGTGCGCCCCCTAGCTACCCTGGACCGACGTACCAGGGCTACCACCCCATGCCCCCCCAGCCAGGAATGCCAGCAGCACCCTACCCAACGCAGTACCCGCCACCCTACCCGGCCCAGCCCATGGGGCCTCCAGCCTACCATGAGACCTTGACAGGTGAGTGCCACCAGGCTCTGTGGCCCTGCCTGCCCCCAGCCCCTCCACTGCCCCACAGGCAGCTCACCATGCCCACAGCCGACCAGTGTGCTCTCTACTTTCAGGAGGTGCAGCTGCGCCCTACCCTGCCAGCCAGCCTCCATACAACCCAGCCTACGTGGACCCCCCGAAAGCAGCCCCCTGAGTGCACCCCGCCTCTCTGGCTGCCACTTGACTATGTGTGTGTGTGTGTGTGTGTGTGTGTGTGTGTGGTATGCAGGCACACTTTTTACTACTCTATGTCCATTGTATGTGACATGTGGCTTCCTCTGATGTTACCTAGGTGGGCTGGGACCAAACTGTTTTCTTCACTTGAAAGTATGCTTCCTGCAATCTCGAGCAGCTGTGAAGAGTGGAGTGGGCAGTCTTTTCCAGTTCACCACAGGGTGACTAGGCACAGCCTGGCATCCTGGCATAGCACAGTGGTTGGGGGCGTCACACACATGTCCTGGTTTTGGGAATGGTTGCTGGAGGCCATGACTTGTCCCCAGGGGTTAGGAAGCCCTTTGCTGAGGCAGGCAAGTAGGCCAAGCAGTGGGCTCTCGAGGAGGCCCTGTCCTTTGTTCCCTGTAGCGTGTGCCATGCTCGATGGGTGGTCGGTCAGCTCTGAGGTGGGAACACTCGGGCAGGGCCCCACCCACTCGACAGCTCCCTGGCCCAGCAGCCTCCCTGGGACTGCCTGGGTGTCCACTGCTCTCTAGTCTAGAGGCCCACGGGGAAGCTTTTCTGCCCTTGCTGACCTGGCCCCTGCCACAGGTGGGCAGGGGGGTCTCTGTCCACCAACACACTCAGGTCTCCTCCCTGAAGTGTTTGTTACTTTTTAGCCAAAAATTTTGCCTATTTGTTTTAAAATGTGATAGCCGATGTGAGGCTTTCAAGTGCGTGGAGGATGAATCCACAGAGGAGGGGGACAAGCTGACCTCTGACAGTCCCTGCTGGCCCTGACGGCAGTGTCACAGAGTATCCAGCTCTAGTACCCCGGTCACAGTTCGTCCTGGCAGCAGGGACACCAGGGCCAAGGGGCTGTCTGGACCAAAGAGGGGTAGTGGGTGAGGGGGTGGGGGTCCTGTGTGGTAGCTCTGGCCCCAACTCGAATACCTCGGAGTTCTTGTCACTATTAATGTCTTGCCAGCTGTCTTAGCTTTGTATCTGTTGTGTTTCGGAGAGCCTGGGCTCTGTACCCTTGTTTATAATAAACACAAATATTTGGAGTTGTCGTCCCCTTTATTCAGAGCTTTGGGCCTTGGCAGGGTATTGTTTCTACCCACTTTTCTTTTTGTTGAGATGGGTCTTGGTTTGTAGTTATGTTGCCCTCACTATGTAAACTCCCTGCCTCGGCCTCCTGAGTGCTGGGTTTACAGGCATGCACCTCCATGCTCAGCTCCACCCACGGTTTGTATTTCTGTGTTTTGCCTGCTTTTTTTTTCTTTTCTCTTTTTGAGACAGGGTCTCTCTATGCAGTTCAGGCTGGCCTTGAGCTCACTTTGTAGCCTAGGCTGGTCTCAAAACTCGCAACGACCCTCCTGCTTCAGCCTCCCAAGTACTGGGATTATAGGTGTGAGCCACCATGCCCGGCTTTTTGCCTGCTTTTATGGAGGCTCAGAGTTCTTACTAGAACAGCTAGCGGGGGTGGGGGGGGAGACTATGCTTGCCCTGTACTCCTTGGTCCCAGGCTGCAAAGTACCAAAGAGGGTATGGGGTGTTACCATTTAGTGCTAAGAGGCTCTTTGTCAAAATTTCCTTCTCAGTCTACTGCCCAGGTGCAGCCAGGGACAGTCCATACAGTGTGGCTATTACCAAGGTCAGGAAGGCCAGCAGCCCCAGGGGGGCCAGCAGCCCTTCCCGGGATGGAGTGCCAGCGACCTCTGTTGGAAGAAGGGCCGTGAATCTTCTGTTCCTTTTGAGGCTGGGACTGGTGTTCCTGGCTGTGGCCAGGGTTGCTGAGGCTGGGGTGGCAGATGGCCTTGGGTTGGTCCTAGGGGAGGTCGTGAGCCCGTACATGGGCTTGACGGTGCTGAAGGGCCTGGCGTGAGCATCTACCCACTGTAGCAGGGCCCGTGGTCTCCACTGGCAGATGCTGAGCAGGGTGAGGACGTCCCCCTCGGCCATGTGCGAGTCCGCTGGGGCCTGTCCGTACAGGCGGGTGTAGATGCTGCCCAGGCTGTAGCTCCTCCTCGAGCCGTGCTCTGAGGTGCTGCTGCTCTGTTCCAGGGCCTTCAGGGCAGTGATGCTGTCCACACAGAAGGCACTGTCCAGAGCACCTGCAAGTCCTAGCATGGCCAGCTCTGCCCGCAGCAAGGGGAAGTCATAGCGGTCGCCGTTGTGTGCCACGAGGCACCAGGGCTGTGGCTGGCGCTGGAGGAAGGCTAGGAGCAGTGTGACCAGGTTCTTGTCAAAATGCTGCCGTCTGTGCGCTGCCAGCTCAGCTGTGCTCAGACCTGTGATCTCGCTGGCTGCAGGGCTGCAGGGCTTGCCCGGAGCCACGCACAAGGAGAGCTTGTCCACCACACGGGGCGGTGGGGGCACTGCAGGTGGTCGCCCCTGGCAGGGGGAGCTGCTCTCCAGTGCACATCTATGGACAGCCAGTAGGCACAGCTCCGTGACCTTGGGCTGGGAGAAGGGCAGACCAGTGGCCTCCAGGTCCAAGAAGATGAGGGTCTGCATGGCACCAGGGGCCAGGGCTTGTGAGGCCATGCTGGGGTACAAACCTGCCACGGTGGAGCCTGGGGAAGAGCATGGGTTAGGGGTGGTTCACATGGGAAGTGGAAAGAACTACAGAGGGCAGAAGCGGCATGGGGGGTGGGAGGACAAGGGTGGCGCCAGGGAGTGGGCAGAAGCACCCCCCCAGGCCTCTGCACAGTCAGGTACTGTCCTGGAGCTCTGAGACCCACTTTCAGGCAGGAAGCTGAAGCCAATCCGGTGGTTTCCTTAGCAGGCCAAACACACTCGGCTGTCAATGCGGGGGCCTGGCCCTCCTAGTGCCCCTAGGAACCCATGGCATTCCTCCCCTGTCCCACTGGGGTTTGTACTCACAGGACGGGCAGGCAGACAGGCCGTCAGGCAGGCACTGGGCTCTTCCTGCTGCCCGCAGCAGCAGTGCAGAAACTGAAACTTGGCCTGGGCCCGCCCACCGGCCGGCCTCGTGAGCAAGCCAGGTCCCTGGCCCCGCCTACGCTGCCTCTCTTGGCTAACGGGGCTCCCCTCCCAGGCACCTCAAGGCATCCTGAGAGCCTCAGAGGACTAGTGCCTGGGTTGTTTTGGAGTAGCGGCAGGGTGCAAGCACCTCTGGTACCCCGGCTGTACTTGCACGGCTAGTCCTGGGTCCACTTTCCCGGCTTCCAGCTTTAGGAATGGGATGAGCGTTGCCTGTCCCTGCCACACAATGGTTTCTTCCCAGGGCCCCAGCCCAAAGCCTGACTCAGAACAATTCACAGGCAGGGCAGGGCTTCCTTGAAGGCAGATTAATTACCATGGAGTCCAGCCAGGGAGGAGGGAGGGGGTCGGGAGAGCAGGGCCAAATCCCCCTGGGTCCCCTCCAGGTCCATACCTCCCAAGCCAAGCAGGTGAGGCCTGGAAAGGAAACAAAGCTGCCATTTCCAAGGGCCATGGTTAGTCACTGCTTTTATTTTGTCTGTTTATTATATTGTTTTGAGATCGTCTGGCTTTGTAGCCCAGGCCGGCCTTGAGCTGGATCATGGCAATCTTCTGCCTCAGCCTCCCGAGTGCTGGGATTGCAGGCGTGTACAGGTGGGTGCCACACACTCGGTCACTGTTTTAATGAGGTGAGAGAGCAAAGGTGCTAGTGCCACCGTGTGGCTGGGTGTGCAGGACCTCAGCCGCAGTCCATCTCCACGTCATCCGCATCTGTCTCGATGCCACACAGGTCATCCACGGCTGCCTCTGGCCAGAACGAGAGGGTTCTGTGTGACACGCGGTAAGCACAGGGCCGGGCGGGTCCCACCTCTCCCCCTAGCACGTGTAAGAATCAGCCAGCCCCACCTCATTGTGTTCTTGCTCCCTCAGCTACTATAAGCAAAGTGACACAAAGGCCATTTAGATCTGAGTATTTCTGGAAAAACCACGGCTTGGCCAGGCCAACTCAACAGATAAACACAGAGGGCAGCACAATCTACTCAGAGAAGAGCCAGGGGAGAAACAACTCCCCGTGGCGGGAAAGGCTGTCAAGGCGGGAGGCTGCCTGGGGCTGGGGTGGCAGGGCCGCTGGCGGGCTCACCTTCGCAGTCGGTCACATCGGGGAGGCCTCGGATCAGGGCGCCGACTCCCGGCATCACTTGGTCATACTGGTGCAGCGCCTCCACGCAGTGCACGGTGAAGAGCTTGTCCTTCTGGGACAGGCTGTGCAGCAGCAGCACCGTGTCCCGCAGACAGCGCACGGTGCGCTTCTGCTGCTCCGAGCTCAGGGCGCCCCCTGCCCTCCACACTGCCTGCCACTGCCGGTGCAGCGTCACCGTGAAAGCTCGGACCACCTGGAGAGAGGGCACGGGCTAAGGCCTCGAGGATTCCTGGGTGGGACGCAGTGTCCCTGCACAGGGTCCCTTCCCCACTCACCTCCACATTGCACTGGCAGTCGGAGCCGGTGACCGGGGAGGGAAAGCTCTGCACGCCCAGCTTGGCCAGCAGCCACACAGCCTAGAACCAGGGCAGACTCCGCTGCGTCACAAGGGCTTTGGGGAGGGGGTGTTGCTGCAGGAGCTGCAGCTGCCTCAGCAGCAGCCCCAAGGTTACAAGATTAAACTCGTCATCAGGCAGCTCTGCCAAGTCCTGGACAATCCGGGCTCACCTGGATTGCAGCTTTGCGGGAGCCTCCAAAGTTTACCTGTAGCTGCTTGATAAACTTTTTCTATATTGGGGACTGAACCCAGGGCCTTCAGACTGAGCCATATCCCCAGTCCTTTTACATTTTTTTAGACAGCATCTCATTAAATTGGAGTTGGCCAAGCTGGGCCGAACTTGTAATCTTCCTGCCTCAGCCTGCCACAGTGCTGAGATTACAGATGTGCTCCACTACATCAGGTTTTGATAAACTGTTACAAAAAATGAATTACAGCTGTAGGTCTGGTGGCACACACCTGTAATCCCAGCACTCAGGAGGCAGAGGCAGAAGAATCACGGGGAGTTCAAGGCCAGTCTGGGCTACACAGTGAGACCCTAGCTCTAAAGATCCCTCTGACCCCACCAAAAAAAGGGCAAAGACAGCATTTTTGTCACAGAAAGGAGGGCAGAAAGGTGACTAGGCTCTTGGGACGGGGTAGGGTAGCGTCTCCAGGCCAGTGTTGCATATTTACCTCCTGTTCCAGCTGAAGCCACTGTGTCTCCGAGGCCTCCTTGTCCGGCCTTGAGGTGATGTACATGTACAGCAGCAGCAGGAGGCAGCCCTCTGAAATGGACAACCCTCACTCACCCGGGTCCCCTCCCTGCCCCGGGCCTGGGCTCAGCGCTCCGGAACCCCTCGGGAATTTAACTCGGCTGCCCTACCCTGCACTCCCTCGACGAAGGTAGATGCCCGCTGTGCCCTCCCTTACCGGAGTGGGAGCAGAGCTGCGGTGCCAGGCTCTCGTGGTCCACCAGGAGGGAGAGCAGCTCCACTGCCAGCAGCACGCAAGGCAGGGGTGTCTCTGGGCTGAGGCACCGTGGCAGCACTGGTAACACACAGTGGAACCTGGAAGATGTGCCAGAGACATGACAGTCCCCAAAAGACTTGGTTGGCAAGACTTGGGTTCAGATGCCACCCACCTCCTTGCTACGAAGCTTGTGAGTGGACACCAACCTTCAGCACAGGACTGTTGTGCATGGATGCCAGGCCCCTGCCTGGCTCTGCAGCACCCAGGAGACTGGGCACTACCCGGGCCTGGAAAGCCTGGTCTTCACCTTCCGGGCTGTTTCCTGCCTCTGCTCCCAGGAAGAGGCAGATTATAACTCTGGGGTGACAGAAATGTCCTTGGCCTATCACTGGGATGGGTCAGGGCTCTAGAAGTGACACAGCGACTTGGCTGTGGCTGAATCTCATGAGACGACTCACAGAGCAAGGAAGTCCATCCTCTGCTTGTCAGGAAACACTGGGCTCTGTTGCCAGGGGGAAGAGGGCCCACTGTGGGGTGTGCATGGGCGAAGGAAGGGCTCTGGGACACTCTTGGGCAAGGGGTGACAGCTCTGACCAATGAGCCAGGTGAACTGGATTCACTCAGTCCACATAGCCTGCAAGAGCACAAGGATGGACAGGGCCATCGACACTGTGGCCAGCTGTGAGTGCCCCTTTACACCTGGTGTCTCAGCAGTGTGGCGGTGAAGGACTGTGACAACGACTGTGAAGCAGGAAGCAGGGCTCGCTGTTGGGCGTGGATTCACTCTGTGGTATATCCTGTAGCCAAGCAAGAAGCTGCTCGTTCCTCATTTGACAGGGATGGTGGCACTCCGGGAAACTGGAATTTAACCAGGTCTCCCCCCACCCCCTGCAGTTCTAGGCATTGAACCCAGGGTTTTTGTGCTCAGCTGTATCCCCAGCCTAGCTCCTTAAAAAAGACAGGGTCTTGCTAAGTTGTCCAGGCTGGGCTTGAACTTGTGATATTCTTGGTTCAGCCTCTCACGGTGCTGAGATTACAGGTGTGCATCACTATACTTCTTACTGGGCTGAAAGTGGCCCCAATCTGTTTTCATGAAGGCCCCTGAAAGTGTCTGCAAGAACAATCCACCTTTGTGCACAACACAGTAAATTCCCACTTTTTTTTTTGGTACTGGGAATCAAACTCACAACCTTGCGCTTGCCAGGCAGGTCACTGTGCCGCTGAGCTACATCCCCGGACCCTCCCACATTTCTTGATAGAATCAGAACTTTTTTTCAATGCACTGTATGCATAGCCCAGTACACAAAGTGGATATGTCATATTGTTCTGGTTAAATTTAAGGGTGAGATTTACTTGCTTAAAAATCCAGGCCTGGAGGCCAAGGCCTATGACAGACACAGCAGAGAGACGAACGCTGGTGCATGCCTGTGATCCCAGGTACTTGGGAGGTAGAGGCAACTTAGTGAGGTTTGACTCAAAATAAAAAATTAAATGGTTATGGAGATGTGGCTGCATGGCAGAGTGCCTTCAGATACAAGGCCCTAGAGTCATCCCTAGCCCTAGAGAAAAGAGAAAGACAAGGATGTCTTGCTCTCAAGCCTGGGTGGGCAAGCATGTGGAGACTGCAGGCTTCCTCACTGCTTACACTACAGCTCGCCCTGCTTTGAGCCCTGATATCCTCTCAATAGAGTTTATCAACAAACACTGACCGAGCACTCAAGAGTGAGCTCGTGTACTCAGCAGTGCCACGAGTGTCACACGAGCCAACGAGTGGAGGCTTTCCTGGGTCTGGCCTACAGCAGGCATCTGTTAAATAGCTACGTTCTCAACTCAGCAAGAATGGAATGAGACTGTCTTCCAGAAAAACTGGCAAGAACATGGCTTCTGGGATTATTCAATTAACAAATATAAAGCAAGTAAGCAGCCTCACCATGCTTCCCTACCACACTGCAGTGCTATGTCCACCTCTGAGCACAACCTTTAGGATGAACCAACCAGCCAGGAAATGTCCACAGGGAAGGATCCAGAACTGAATTCAGGAAACAAGCAGGCTGGGCTCAGCGATGAGAAGAGTTAGGTATGTTCAACAGGTGGCATCACCCTGGTCTCCTGGGCCTCGGAGGCGGCTGAGCACCTGGAGGACTGCATGAGGGGGTGGGCTTGGTGGAGTTTGCACGCCCTCCCATCAGGTGGCTCTCTATTCCCAACCTAGGAATTTACAGCAATGTCTGTGACTAGTTCACTATGCTACTATAGCCTGAAGAGAAGCCAGGCACCTGTGGTGCAGGCTGGGGGTGGGCACGGTTCAGGCACAGATTCCACATCAGGCTGTGGCTGCTGACACACCCTATGCCCCGTGCCAGGACACACTTCCACAGTGGCTAGCAGCCTTTATCATATGTGTCTTCTGATTATCAGCCAGAGGCAGAATTAAATGACATAAACTACCTCCTTGGTTCTCCCAACACCTGGCCTCACTTCCTGTCACTTTAGAGCTCCCTGGACCAAGCCTTTGAGCTAAGCAGTGGAAAAAAGTCAAGATGTGAACAGGCCAGACATGGTGGTGCACGCCTGTAGTCCTAGTGCTCAGGAGGCTGAAGCAGGACTGTCATGAATTCGAGGCCAGCCTGGACTACATGTGAAGGCCAGCATGACCTACAAAGTGAGACCCTGTCTAAAAAACATGCAAGCAAAGTGTAATGGCCACCGGTTCGACCTTAAGAAGTCAAGGGAGACCCACAGAGGAGAATGCATTCATCCCACACTGCTTTATACCTGGGCAAGAAATCGGAGGAGGCATTTTCAGCTAATTTCACCAAAACCTTGAGACACTGACTTAGGACAGTGGCTTGAAGGTGACCTGCTGCTGCAGAAGAGGAAGCCAACAGGTAAAGAAGCATCTTCAATAGCGGGTGCTGGCCTTGGTCTTCGGCAGCCCCCACGAGGGCCGAGATCGGATCTCCACTAGTCTGTCTGTGAGCTAGGCTCCAGTTTCCTTCCTCAGCACAAGTGTCTGTCCCCACTTCGGACAGTAACAGGCAGACGACTGCTGTGCTGTGACACACCAGGTGCTGAAGGACACTAAGTGAAGCAACAGAGTAGCCTTCCAGGTTGCAAATCAAATCCTCAGGGTTGGCCTCCACCCCGGAGTCTGTGCAAGAGTTGTTCCTTGGGGAGTCCCCAGATACTCCACTCCTTTTAGCCACTGCCAGCTCCTGCAAAGCCTGGCAGTGCAGGCCGACGAAGAACTGTATGAGGGGAAGGAGGTGCGTGGCTCCAGGAAGCTGGCGGCGTGGGAAGGCCCTTCTGGCTCCCTCTGCTGGTTCTCCGTCCCATGAACCTTCACTCCTGGCAATGAGGTTCAGTCCAGTGAAGGCCAGGTTCTGTGCTTCCTTCAGGGCCGAGGGAGAAAATGACCCACTTTGAGAACCTGTGTTTCTGAAGCTTGAAGTCACAGACAAAATACTGGAAACATACAAAATAAAATAGGTAAGGTCAAGGGCCCCAAAAAGCCTGCCTAATTTTCCAGTCTCCATGCACATCCCACAGACCTCCTAGGCTGGGCAGGGTCAGAAAGGGACTTGCTTCCTGGGAACTCCTTTCCACACAAACTTTCCAGGAGTCTCATGCTTACCTGCCAAGCCCCGGTGGCTGCAAGAGGTTGCCAGTAGGAGCCTCAGAACAACTGCTCAGGAGGTGGCAAAGACCTACACCTGACCCTGAGACCAAGGGCTGCTTCAGTAATAGGTTTATCAAAATGGAACCTGTGGAAGACAAAGTGACTCTAGAAGGTTCTGACACAGGACAGCTTTTCTATAACTGCAGGAGAAAAAGGTGAAGGTTCTTTGGATGCTAAGCTGCCACTCAGTCCTATTAAGATGCCTTTGGGTCCAGAAGACTTTGGGATGTATCTGTTCTTGGCCTTTTTTGTTTTTTCCCCTCACTGGGCCTTGCTATATTGCCTAGGCTGCCCTTGGACTCCTGGCCTCAAGCAATCCTCTTGTTTTAACTCAGAGTAGCTGAGAGAATAGGTGCCTGCCACCAAGCCTGGCTGGACTTTTCCATTTTATAAAGTCTTGTGCTTAAACTGGGTGTGGTGACACACACGCCTTTAATACCAGCACTTGGGAGGCTGAGGCAGGATTGTGAATTTGGGGCCAGTCTGGGTAAACTCAGAGACTCAGCAAGATTCTGTCTCAAAATAAAAAATAAAAAAAGGGTTAGAGTACAGAGCTCAGTGTAAAGCCCTGGGTTCAGCCCCCAGGGCCCCTTTTTGCCCTGTCTCTTCATCTCCTGCTTGAGTCAGACTCCTACTTGCCTGGACCCCCTGAAGGACTGCCTGGGATGGGGGTTCGCAGAGTTCCAGACAGTTTCTTGCTGAGCGCTGCAGAGGACAATGGGAGCCGTGCAGGTTGATGCAGGAAAAGCAGGGGTTTTGGTACCTTCAGTGTTTGATTTCTGCCTCCAGCTGTCCGTAAGACTTTTCTGCACCTCTTCTTGCTTCACAGGGCTACTTCTCTGGCTGTGGGTCTTATTATCTGAAACTAGATAAAATGTGAATCAAAAGCATAGACATATCAGGAATTGTTACATGTAATGAGTTTAAAACAGAGTCAGGCTGTTCTACTCCTTGACGTTAGGCAAACCAAAGCAGCTTGCATCTTTTGCTTTCTTCATATAAAAGGAATTCACACAGAGAAAGAAAAATTAGGCCACACTTCAAAATGAAGCAACAAGATGAATACAGTGACGACTAACATTTACATAGGGCTTAGTGTGTATCAGAACTACTCCAAGACTTTACATACCGCAGCTTTTTTGTTTCTCAGAGCAACCCACGAGGAGGCATTATCGCTAGCTCTGCTTTACATTTAGGGAGGCCAAGGGATAAGGGGTGAGGACTTGCCCAGATCAGATAAGCCATGGAGCAGATTAGGACTACTATCTAGGCTGTCGGGCTCTCTTGTCTGCTTGTAACTACCCTGCACTGCATCACCAATTGCTAGACACCAAAAATGTAAGTAGACCGGAGCTTCTTGGAAGTGGCAAGATCTGAAAAGGCTAATGGTAGGAAGAAACTAATTACTTATATCTGAATTACAAGACGAATTGGCATAGCACAGTCTCAGAGTGAAAACTGGCAACGCTAGATGGTCTCCCTCTAGAATCAGCAGTCCCTAAGTCTGGCTGCCTCTCTCTGGGTTTGCTGGCAGTAAGGGAAGCCATCTCTCACGTTGTAAGGATACCTCCTATCCCTGTGGAGAGGCCCGTCTGGAAAGGAATTAATGCTTTCATTCCAGATCCTTCAGCTTCAACGAAGTCTGAGTGACTCTAGACCCTGAAGAGGTAAGCTGCTTTCACTGTGCCCTTTCAGAACTGCAGACCCCCAGAATTGGGAGAAACTAGTTATTTTTGTGTTAAGCCACAAGTTTGGGTAGTCTGTTAGACAGCAATGCATGGTCAACAGACTGACTTACCCTCTCTGCCCGCTGGAGACTTGTATCCTGGTTCTGTTTGGCAGGAGTGGGGAAAGGACATGTTAGCACTAAAAGACTCCTTTGTAGGAAAAGATGTTTTTCCAAATTGTGAAGAACATGCTTCTGGTCTTGTAACCACAGAAAAGTTTTTCCTAGGACTGAAAAAAGTTAATTATGAAAGCGAAATAGTAATTCTGCTAAAATCACTTAAAGTACTTGGTTACAAAACTTTC
This sequence comes from Dolichotis patagonum, assembly GCA_004027295.1. Lineage (NCBI taxonomy): Eukaryota > Metazoa > Chordata > Mammalia > Rodentia > Caviidae > Dolichotis > Dolichotis patagonum. Next base: position 30,348 of record PVJX010005133.1, read on the forward strand.
AACAAACTTTAACTTTTTATGTTTAGGTGTTTGGTTTTATTGTGCATATATCATACTCTGTCCAGGACAGTGGTACAAAATTCAAGGGATTTCAATCTGAATTACCAAGTTCCATATTCTCCTCTAATCACCCCAAAATATTGGCCATAATTCTTTTACTATTTCCAATTCCACCAAAAAAACAAAACAAAACAAAAAAAACCTGTTCAATGTGGAACAATCTAATTTTTTAATAGTGACTGCACATCCAAAGAGTTGCAGTTAAAAAAAAAAAAGCTCTATTAGAAAGTGGTTAAAAACAGCAAGTTTTTCAGTGTCAACTTCTCCACCTTTGAGGCGCAATCTTAGCCCTCTGATCTGATCCAGTGCGTGAGGAGGTGAGGATGGACTCACCCCTGGCTCTTGACTCCTTGGAGTCTGCAAGGCAAATTTAATTTCACTGCTTATTATGGGCAAAGGCAGAATGTTCTCTGTTAGAAAAATGTCCTGACACTGTTCAAATTTCAAGGCTGCTATTTATAGCACCAGACTGCTCTGACAGGCAGAAGACAGAATACAAACCATTAACACATTAAGCACATCCAGGAGCAAATGAAGGGCTGTGAGAAAAAGGTCCCAGGGCAGCAACTGAGGAAGAATATTCCAATATTCAGCTAGTACTGAAATATACATATGTGAGGCAAAATCTGTTAGGTTCAACAGATTCTTTGGGAAGGAACTGAACCCAGGTCCTTGGGCCCGCTACATAAGCAGTCTATCTCTGTGCTATATGCCAACCTTGTTACGTTGCACAGATGACTAGAAATGAAGACTGGCCCATTCCCCATATTTGGAGATCATCTCCTCAGCTTTTTCTTATCTTTTTTATTTATTTAATTATTTATATATTTTTGTGCAGCCATCACACTGAGCTACATCCCTAATCCCTCCACCCCCACTTCTTAGTTCTTTTTTTACTTTGATCCTCCTGCCTCTGCCTCCCAGAGGGCTAGTATTACAGCATGTGCCACCAACCCTGGCTTGCTTTTTCTGCTTTTGAGACATTGTGTTTACAAAGTCTCATTCAAAGAAAGTACTGACAGTGAGGGCCTTTATGCTGTGACATCTCAAATCATTTACCTTCATCCAAACCACCTTTGACTCCTTCAACCAATGGGACCTCTGCCCAGGTGACAGGATCTAAATGGTCATTGTTGTTCAGGACTAGCCTGACTGTTTACTAAATGAATGATGTCTCCGGCACCAGCCTTACCTGACATGGGAAATGGAGGGAGCAGCCAGTTTATTCACCCGTTCACTGCTCTGAAGCTTTGTCCTTAATTCATTCATTTCTGCATCTTTAAACTGGAGTTCCGACTGCAATGATTGGAGCTGGAAGCCAAAAGAAATATACTTGCAGTGGCACTATAATGTGCATAAAAATATTTCTGGGCTTCAAAATCCAAGCTAGTAAATGAAAAGCACACCTATAATCCCAGCACTTGGGAGGTTGAGGCAGGAGGGTCGCAACAAGTTCAAGGCCAGCCTGGGCTACAAAGTGAGTTCAAGACTAGACTGAACCATGTAGTGAAACCCTGCCTCAAAAAAAGACACCCCCTCAAAAAAGTCTGCTGTCATGCAAATGTCCTAAAATATAAAATGCTAGCCTTCCTGAAAGACAGCATGGTACTCTAGAAAGACATCTGACTTTTAACTATTGTGAAGGCAGTTGCAAGCCCACCATTTACTTAGCCTTTCTGAATCTGTAACAGATACTTGTCTCTAATACATGTGGGAAGATTAAGGGGAACTTTGATGAATAGAAATTGTGCAGCAGAGTTTGGCAAGGTGCCAAATCCCAATAGTAACTTTTTTTTTCTTCTTTTGAGATAGAGTTTCAATATGTATCGGAGGCTGATCTTGGACTTGTGATCTTCCTGCCTTACCCTCCTGAGTAGCTGGGATTATTGGTGTGCACCATGACGCCTGGCTGTTCTTTTTTTAAAACATCTTTTAATCAAATGGAGTGGTGCACAATTCTAGGTCTTCTTGAAAGTTTGGGCAGAGTATTTCAGAGTTCTATCAAAGCCCTGTGCATATGTATAGGAAGACCTGCTGTTCTGGTTCCCAGGCTTCCCCATCAGCCCGTAGCAGCCACACTACTGGTCACAGTAAATGCAGGAAGGCCTGGGCCTCCTGACAACTTTTCTGGTTATTTTCTGGGACAGTCTGTAGAAGTAAGTCACATTTTAGTCACTATTCTGAGGTTACCACTGAAACCTGGATTCACTGGTTTGGATAACTACAAATTCCTTGTTCTTCATCACTCATTGTCTTTTTGAGACAGGGTTTCACTATGTAGTGCAGGCTGGCCTCAAACTTGCAGTGATTCTCCTGCCTCAGCCTCCTGAGTGCTCAGATTACAGGTGTGCACCATCATGCTCAGCTTCGTTTGTTTTTTGAGTCAAAGTCTAACTATGCAGCCCAGGCTGGTTTTGAACTCGTGACAGTCTTCCTGCCTCGTCTCCCCTTCTGAGGAAGACTAAGAATTACAAGTGTGCCAGCCTGACTTTTTCTTTTTCTTTTTTTTGGTACCAGGGATCAAACTCATGACCTTGTGCTTGCCAGGCAGGCGCTTGTACCACTGAGCTAAACCCCTGGCTATTTTGGTTTTTTGAAATTGGGTGCTGCATTATAGTTCAGGCTGCCTCAAAATCACCAGGTAGTCCAGGCTGGCCTTTGACTTGTGGTGACTGCCTCAGCCTCAGCCTCCCCAGTCCTGAGATTATAGGTGTGCAACCTACACTAGCTCTTCATCATTTACATGGCAAGTCAACTACTAGAGTTAGCGCGGGGGCACAGGCGATTGCATAGAATATTTACAGTCTGTTAAGTTTGGCTGGGGCCTTAGCTCAGTGGAAGTGTTTGCCTAGCATGTGTGAGGCCCTGGCTCTCACACACACACACACACACACACACACACACACACACACACATCACTTGAGGAGGTACTAAAGGAAAGTGGTGGTATATGCTAGACAGTATTTCCCTTTCCCTGAGATGCAGTCACATCCCTACCCCTGAACAAGTGATTCAAATGGAGGCTTTCATTGGACAGCAGCCAGTCCAGGGACGATACCTGACTCAAGGTAGACCAATCAGTGCCTTCCTCAGTATTTTTTTTTTTTTTTTTGGTATTGGGGATCGAACTCATGATCTTCCATTTGCCAGAGAGCTTCCTCAGATTTTTAAACTTGAGACAGGAAGCCAAGTCCTACCTGTGCTTTGCAGTTATGGGTATGAGTCCAGGAGCTTCTCCCTGGGGGAGAATTCACCCTCTCTAAGGACAGAGCCTATATAGCACAGGATATCGGAATATAGCCCGGTAAGGTCTGAGTCACCCGAGGCCCTAACATACTCCTCTTTTCCCAGACTTGTCATTATATTTGCTTTTGGCCTAAGCAAGGTTAACTGAATTTCCCTATCAAAAGAACTGGAATTTAATCCTCTTTCTAGAAATTCTAAACTAGTGCTTTATTCTTGCCAATACTAAATACCACAGGGATGCAGCATTTCATCTCATTCCTTTTCCAAAGCCTAAGTAGACTCTGGAAGAAAAGTGTGACAATAACTAAGAGCAGGAAGTATTTAAGACAAACAGCTGCTGAAAACTCCCTAGAGGAGGCAACAGTGTCACTGCTTCTAAAAGAAATCAGCATCCAGATGTGACAGCACATGACTCCTAGCACTCTGGAGGCTGAGGCAGGAAGATCTCAAATTTGAGCTTGACCTGGGCAACTCAGCAAGACCCTGTCTCAGAATGAAAAATGGGCTGGGGATGTAGCTTGGTGTGAAGGCTCTAGGTTCAGTCCTCAGTACTACAAAACAAAGGAAGGAAGGAAGTCAGTGAGCAGACAAAGCTACCATCCATCATATGCAAAATGATTGCCGAGTCACCTTTCTGGAGAACTCCTTTTCTTTATCACTGAGTACTTGAGATTTCTCTTGCTCAAGAAGGAAATATGATCTTTTCTGTTCTTCCAGAATGGATTCTGACTGATGCAAGGAGTCCCGCAAGATCTTAATTTCTCCATTCTTAATGAGGATGTCTTCTTCCATCGCCTTCAACTGTAAATCCCAAATTAATTGGCAGTCAGCAAGGACAGGTTAAGGACACGCTTGTCACTCACTCATGCACACTGTTTTTGATTCACACTAGTTACACAGACTATTCATGTCATACATGCATATAATAATAAACTTTGCTCACTCCCCTTTACCCCACTGCACAATTCCCTGCCTCTTCTCTAATGGTCTTCCTTCCACTTTCGTGTCATATGTAGATTCTTAGGCTCTAAAAGGCACTTAACAACCCAGGTCACACTTCAGGGAACTGGAATTCCACATTTTGTTCCTGGTTTTCTTAGGGACTTACATGTGGTCATACTAACATTGCTAATGAAATAGCAACTGTTATATTGTTCTTCATATAGATACATGCTGTAGATTCATCTCAGTGCTTTAACAGTTTGTATTTTTCCTTTTGGATCTGGTGTATAGTGCTCTTTCTTTCTTTCTTTCTTTCTTTCTTTCTTTTTTGGTACCGGGGATCAAACTCATGACCCAGCACTTGCCAGGCAGGTGCTTACACCACTGAGCTAAATCCCCAGTCCTATTTTCTATCTTGCTGTTAGGAATCTCACATTGTGTTTTTAGTCTCAATTTTCTGGCTTTCTTTTCCAACCTTCTCTCATTTCACAGGAACAAGACTGCGATGCTTGGTTTTAAAACTTTTGTATATTTTATCGTACAATGCTTTCAAACACATAAATGGCCGGGGATTTAGCTCAGCGGCATAAACGCCTGCCTTGCAAGCGCACGTCCTGAGTTCAATCCCTGGTACCAAAAAAAAAAAAAAAAAAAAAAAAAAAAAAAAAAAAAAAAAAAAAAAAAAAAAAAAAAAAAAAAAAAAAAAAGACAAAGAAAACAAACACATAAATGAATGAAACAGCTATTTTAAGTCGGGGTGGGAGTGTAGCTCAGTGGTGGAACACATGCTTACTTAGCATACACAAGGCCGCAGGGTCAATCCTCAGTATCAGAGACAAACAGCAGTAGCAGAAACCCCAAGTGAAGCTACTTACCTTTTCCTTAAGTTCTTTGTACTGCATCTGAAGTACATCTAGCTCGAAGTTCTCTTTAACTGAAGCATTTTCTCTGTTCTTCCCTACAGGACTATTTGACATCCCATCTAATCTGCGGACCTTGTGAACAGCTGTATAAAAACAATTTCCATATACATTTTATGTCCCAACATTTCCCCACTGTTGCCAGAAAATGCAGAAATGATTCACATGTATGTCTGTGTATATGTTACTATGGATCAAACCCAGGGCCCATTTACCTCTGTGCTGCATCCTGTACCCTTTTTTTAAAATTTTGAGACAGGGTCTCACTAAGTTGCCCAGCCTGGCCTCGAACCTGTGATCATCCTGCCCCATCTTCCTGAGTAGCTGAGATTACAGGTGTGGGCCCCCATGCCCAGCATAAAACATTCTTGAAAGCAGAGAATGATCCGGTAAGCAATATGTAGTGATATTCTCCCACCTAAAAACATGGTGTAAACTCATAAACAATCCGTATGAAATCATGGATGCTACTACCTTCTCCTCACACCTCACTCAATTTTAAGGCTCAACTAAAGGCTAAGAGAGCCAGGTATGGTTGTGCTTGCTTGAAATCCCAGCACTCAGGAGGCTGAAGCAGAAAGATCTCAAATTTGAGGACAGCCTAGGATACATAGCAAGTTCATAGCTGGCCTGGACTACATATTACAACCTTCAATATTTAAGGAGGGGGAAAAAAAGGAAAGGAAAGAAAACAAAAGACTAAAAACTAAAAACTAAAGACTGAAAGGTACCATGGATATCTCACTAGCCAGGACTATACTATTATTCAATAATATTTACTGTGCAACTACAATATACCAGGCATGGTGTTAGTGTCTAAAGATGTAAGAGTGAACAAAATACAGTCCTAAAACTCAGGAAGCTCACAGGACAAATCAAAAAATGATATGAATAAATACAAATGCAACTGGGAACCAGGCATGGTGGTACTTATACACTAATAATCCCAGCACTCTGAGAGAAAGAAGCAGGAAGATTCCAAGTTTGAACCCAGCCTGGGGAACTTAGTGAGTAAACTTTATCTCAGATAAAAAGTAAAAAGGTTCAATGATGTAGCTCAAAGGGTCCCAGGGTCACTCTCCAGGGTGTGTGGAGAGATCACAATTGTGGTAAGAGCCGCAGGGAACAAATATAAGAATACCTATAAAAAAGTGACCCAACCCAAGTACAATGACTGGAATGTTTCCCTAAGAAAGTCTTGACTGAGCAGAGCTGAAGGATATACAGGGATGAACAAGATGAGTAGAGATAGGGTGTGGCTGGCAAGAACATTCAACAGAGCAATGTGTAGAGTTTCTGTATTGTAAGGATGTAGGAAAAATTCAAGAAATGAAAGGTTAGTGAGGTTAGAACGCTGAGACACAAAGTAAGAACGAGTCAAGGGACCTGGTTGCTAGGCCTTGCAGGCTATATTAAAGATTTGGTCTCCAAGCCAGGCTTGGTTTGCATACCTATAATTCTTTGGGAGGCTGAGGCAGGAGGCTCTCTGTGAGTTTGAGGCCACCCTGGGCTATATATTATAGTGAGTTCAAGACCACCCTGAACTACACATTGAGACCCAGTCTCAACAAAAGAGAAAAAAAGAAAAGAACTTGGTATCTATACTAGAAGTAGTGAGAAGTTATTATTATAGGGCTTTCAATATGAATGTTCATGCATACCATGTGAGATACTGTTGGATTTGAGTTCTGAAAAGATCACTCTGGGTATAGTATACAGTCTGATTTGTAGGCAGACAAGACTAGAAAGGTAAGCCAATTTAGCAGACATTTGTCCTGGGTTGGAGCCATAGTAGCATAGATCAGGATGTTGGTAGAAATGATATGAAAAGGATGGATTCCAAAGATGGATTAAGAAGGTAAAGTTGATGGTACGATTTAGAAAGGAATTAGATACAAGGTCAAGGAAGGGGAAGGAGTCACCTCGTGCTATTAGAAGGAGAGTGATGCAAATCACTGTCACACAGACCATCCGGTCATCAGTGAGTGTTGAATAGTATCTGCTTTGCCAGGCTCCATGCCGGAGACGTTAAGAGGACTAGACTTCCAGGTAATGATCTTGTGGCATTTAAGATGCCTTGCCTGCCAAGCACAGATTCAAGGTGACCTTTATTTTTGTCTGGCAGCCTCACCGGATTTCACTCATTCTTTAAATAGAATATTAAGTTCCGTGATGGAAAGTTTTTGTATTTTGCTCAATGCTCTATAGATCTGCAGTAGTTCCTAACCTTCTGGCACCTTGCTAGGTTACTGTAAAACAATAAAACAAAAACAGTCTCATCTTTTGCCTCTGCCAGGCCCTTCTTATGCTCACACTGTCCAAGGGCTACCATAGACTGTATATGATCTAAAGCCTCTCCCGTGCAGGGCGATGGTTGTGGCGGTGGTAGTTGTGGTACAAGATCTCTGTTTAGAACCAATAGCCGAGCAGCCTACATTTTACAATGTAACGTAAAAAGTTAAAATGGCTATATATATTTAAATCGGCTGTCTGACATTCTGGATACATTTCCCCTCCAATCAAATGGCTTTTTAGAACACAACTGCCCCAAGACCCCGGGGCATGGCTTGCTGGGGTTCCGGAGCCACCATTCCCGAGAGCGCCGGCGAGGTCTGCACCTCCCGCCCGCAGAGGGCCCGCAGAGGGCCCGCAGCACTCACTAGACAGGTCCCGCGCCACGTCCGGGCACTGGGTCAGGGCTTGGGACGCCAGGATGTCGAGTTCCTCCAGGTCGTCGGCGGTGAATTCCCCTTGTGCATCGAATGGGTCTTCGGGGTCCAAGAGGGTGGCCGCAGGGAAGCCCCGGGCCCGCTTGCTCGGAGGGTGGCCGGTGCTGGGCGGCGGGCCATGGTGGAGTGCCGGTGGCCCGCCCCACTTCCTGCTGCCCGGCGCGGGGGTCCGGGCCATGCCGCCCTTGGGCCTCAAGCAGGTCTGCGCGACACCGGGGCTCAACCAACCGACCGCGCGCCCCGGCTCGCCTCAGCCGCCAGGGCCCCGCCCCCGGCCTCCTGGCCAATCAGCCTCCAGAGGCAGGGCGCGGGGGAATGACGTACTTCGGAGCGTGTCGCCGCGCTCGGCCCCTCCCCTCCACAGGTGCTCCCGCGGGTGTAGCAGATGCGCTGGGACTGTGCGCCTAGTTGGCGGTGTATCTGTTTTTCTGAGCGTTCGGCTGCTGGAGATGTATGAATGGAGCTACAGTGAGCAGGCGTCTTCCAGGATAGTAAACGTTTCAGGTATATGTATGTTTTCAAGGGGAGAGTGATCTGAGAACGTGTGCCCATGTGGGAAAGGATTAACATTCATTCACGCATCCCGCTCAGTGTAGGAGTTTTTTGTGCCAACTGCTGGTTGTAGAGAGGCGAACGAGGCCTAAGAGGTCAAAGGAGGCTCCCTGGAGTGGCCCCTGGGTTTTCCAAAGGTTGGGAGTTAGCAAGAAAGAAGATCTAGGAGTTGGCACATAGGATTACTCGATAAGAATTCAACACGGAGCACCAGCTGAGTCATCTACGGCAAAGAAAAGGGAAAGTTTCACGGAGGAACAGGAATCTGAGCTGGGCTGGAGTGCCTGCGGGGTTTTACGGAGCGGCAGTGGTGTGCAGAACAGATAGCAACGGTAGAGGATTGACATTGGTGACGCGAGCAAGACTTTTCAACCTTGAATGCTCAATCTCAAACCGCCTATGGCTGTCCCATGCATATTTGTTAACGCATTACAGGAAAATGAGATTAAATAAAAAAGGGATTGCTGTCAGGCCTAGAATGCCTCAAGAGTTTAGTTTTTTTTAGACAGGATCGCACTATGTAGTTCAGGTTGGCTGGCTCTGAACTCACTGTGTAGTCCAGGGTGACCTTGAACTCACAGCAATCCTGCCTCAGCCTTCTAAGCGCTAGGATTACAGGCATGTGCCACCATGCCCAGCTAGGAGTTTAGGTTTTGAAAGCAACTGATGGGTTCCCTGAAAAAGCTGCTTGAACACTGAAAAAAATATTTTCATAGTACTGGGATTGAACCAGTACCTTGGTACTGAGCTACATCCCTTTATTAACTTTGGACAGATCTTGCTAAATTATCAAGGTTAGGCAGGCTCGTGGTTTTTTTTTTGTTGTTGTTGTTGTTTTTTTGAGAAAGGGTCTCACTATGTATCCCAGACTGTATCTCAAACTTGCAGTGACCCTCCTCCCTCTGTCTCCTGTGTATTGGGATTACAGGCATGCATCACTGCACCTGGTCTGAATGCTTAAATTGTCTTAATTCTGCAGGTCTCTGACTCTAGAGACATGAATGTTCCTTTATCAGCAGAAATTAGGGCCCACCAGGCAGAAGAGTAACAGTTTCCTTTTAGGTGTAGCATGCTGTCATTAGTACTCAGAAGGGTTGTTTTCAGCAGTGCCAGGGCTGGGTGTCCAACTTTCTGGAGAGAACCAGAGCAAGCTGGCGTGGGTTTTTGTTTTCTATTAATATCTGTTACATTGTAGTCACAAAACAGGTTTCAATCTATCAAAATGTTTTCCAGGCCAAGTGCAATAGCATGCCTGTAATCCCAGCTCCTTGCATCTGAAGCAGGAGGATCATGAGTTTTGAGACCAGCCTGGGCAAACAAACAAGAAAGGCCAAAACAAATTCCAGTCTTTGATTTTTTATTTTTTAATTTTTAGTTTTTGGTAGTGGGGATCAAACTCACCACTTCATGCTTGCCAGGCAGGCACTTGTGCCACTAAGCCGTATCCCCAGCCCTTTTTTGAGGCAAGGTTTCACTATATGGTTTAGGCTGGCCTTGAACTTTGTAGCCCAGGCTGGCCTCAAATTTGCACAATCCTCCTGCTTCAGCCTCCCAAGAGCTGGGATTATAGGCATGTGCCACCTTGCCTCGATTTGTCTTGATTTAATAGTTCAAAATGATTCTAGAGTCCTTTGTTTTGGTACTGGGGACCAAACTTATGACCAGGCAGGCACTTGTGCCACTGAGCTAAATTCCCAGCTGTTTGTTTTTTGAGACAAGGTCTTACCGTGTAGTTTAGGCTGGCCTTGAATTTGTGGTTATTCTGCTGCCTCATGCTCCTGAGTGCTGGGATTACAGAGGTTTACTATGCTTGGTATAGAGTCCTTTTAAAAACTTACTTTCAAGGCCAGAAATATATAGCTCAGCAGCACAGCACCTGCCTGGCAAGCACAAGGTTGAGTTTGATTCCTGGTACAAAACAAAAAACAAAACCAACCAAACAAAAACAATCCCTCTTCTCCAAGTTTACCATTATTTCCATAATTGTACCAGGCCAGGGCTTTAGTTCAGTGGAACAAGCACCTGCCAGCAAACACAAGATTGAGTTTGATCCCTGGTACTGAAAAAAAAAATTGTACTAGGGCCTGGGGTGGGTGGGAACCAAGACTTGTGCCTCTGGACTCAAGTGTTTTGTTAAGCACATATGGATGGGTTCTGTCGAGTTTACATTGTAGTCAAGAGATGGCAGATTATAATCAAATCGGGAAAAAAAAAACTGGGATAAGAGACATGGAACTACCACTTCATATGATTAAGAGGTCACTATTGTGATATGAGTTCAATGGTCTAAAGGCAATGTCCAGTCTGTAGGACTCTTGACAGAAGAGAGCTAGTGAAAACAGTGAAGCAGAAGCTTGCCTGATACAGGCTACTCTGGCTAAGAATGGACCAGTGAGCTGAAGAGTAGAGATGAGAAAGGAGTGGTATCTAGATCCTATATAGCCTCAGTGGTAATTTTTTTTTTTTCCTCAGTGGTAATTTTAAGAACTTTGGCTTTTGCTCTTAAGAAGCTACTGAAGAATAAATCAAGCAGAGTCTGATTTATGGCTTAGTAAAATTATTTTGGGTTCAGAGAAAAGACTAGACTTCAGCAAAGCAATGGCAGGAGCAGGAAGATATATTTGGGGGTGTCTACAATCATCGAGATGGATTATAGAATGGATAGTACTGGAAGGACTATGGCAAGGGCAGATTTTATTTTGATGGACTAAATGAGGTATGACACAAAAGACACATGTGGTGGCAAATGCCTGTAATCATAGCCCTTGGGAAGCTGAAGCCCTTGGGAAGCTCAAGGATCATCTTGAGTTTGAGGCAGTCCTGGACTACGTGGTGAGTTCAAGGCCAGCCTGGACTAGTGAGTCTCAAAAAACCAAAACTTAGACAGGAATCCAGTGAAGACCTTTCTACATCCTTAGTGGATATGCAGTCTTAAGAGCACTTGGTTCTTAGATTTTGGCCTCTTGTTTCCCATTTTTGTCCTCTTCATAGTATGTATATGTACCTATCACAATAGAGAGGTTCCTTGACTTTAAAAAGTGCTGTGTTCACTAGCATACACCCATGTCTGTACACAGCACTCTTTACATGAACAAATGGATAATGCAATCGATGTATAGGACAGATTGAATATTGTAGCAGAAAAAGAATTTCTTTCTAAAGTACTAATTCTTTCACTAACCTCAGATAAGGTATTCTGTTGAATGTGCAACCATACAAGTCTTTCAAATAAGCTGGTTTAATTCCAGATGATATAGAATTCAGAGCAGAATAAAGATTAAAGAGCACACTATGGCAGAATTACAGGCTGGATTTACTTTACATTCACAGCTGAGGTAGAAATGGCTAGAGACAATAAACCACTGTATGATTTTTTTGTTTTTTATACAAAACTTTATTCTTAATGTACAACAGACTCCAAGAACACACTTCAAGCTAGTTATAGGTGTCAAAAGATGTTATGGCAGGGAATTCAGATAATGGAACAGGAATGGAATCCAGGGTCAGCATTGTCTTAGGCACAAGGAACAGTTTATTTTTTGCCAGATTTCTTAATTCCACCTGTGGCTGTGAAAGGAAAAAAAAAATCACTTACACAATAATACAGTTCTTATGGTAAAAACCCACGGGTTTGACGTGGATCCTAGTGAGGGCTGGTTCCTGAACCACGTATTCTCTTTGACGAAGGCAAGTACACTTTCCCAGTGCCTACTCTGGGTGAAGGCAGAAATGAGGCCGAGGACGGGAAACAACTAACTAATGGCTGTGCACTGTTCCCCATCTACATGTTGGGTACTTCATTAACCGTTCCATAGCAACCCACTTACAGGTAGTAAGTCTTTGTACTTGGTGTCATTCAGGGTTATAGGCTGGTATGTGATGAACCAGGATTCCAATCTGGATAGCTTGACTGCTAGGTCCATGCTGCCACATCACATTATGCTATATCCTATACTGTGTTGCTGTGATCTGGTTTACTCACTGCATTTACACTGGGTGTGTGTGTGTGCACTATGGACTGAACCCAGGACACTTTTGCACTGAGCTATATACTCCGCCCTTTTTAACCATTATTTTTGAGACAGAGTTTTGCTAAGCTGTAGAGGCTGTGCTTGAATTTGTGATCCTTCTGCCTTGGTTTCTCAGAGTGCGGAAATTACAGCATATGCCACCATAACTGGCTTACTCAAGGCCTGTATGTGCATGACTAGGTGTCATGGTACATGCATGCAATTGCAGCATTCTGGAGGCTGAGGCAGGGGACTGCAGTGAGTTTGAGACCAGCTTGGGCTACATAGCAAGACCCTGTGTGAAAAACAAAACAAAATGCCTGTATTGTTACTCAGTTTACAAATGACATTTGATACCCCATAGGTAATTAAGTAGTTATAGGATTAAGTATGCTGAATACAGGAATGAAAATACAAAAGGGTTGTAAAAAAAAATCTTAAAAAACTGGGTTCATCAAGGAAATCCCCCCCCCCACAGCTGAGAGTGTGGCAGACTTTCAGCGGCCTGAAGGAGACAGACCCTGGCGCATCGAGACCTGCACCGTGTGGCTGACTTGGGGTGCCAGGAGAACAAGGAACTCCCCCCCCCCTGCCCGGGGGCAGCTGAGAGTGTGGCAGATTTTCGGCAGCCTGAAGGAGAGAGACCCTGGCCCATTGGGACCTGCACTGTGCAGTTGACTCGGGGTGCCAGGAGAACAAGGAGCTCCACCTCTCTCTGAGGGTGGCTGAGAGTGTGGCAGACTTTCGGTGGCCCGAAGGAGAGACCCTGGTGCATCGGGACCTGCACCGTGCAGTTGACTTGGGGTGCCAGGAGAACAAGGAACTCCTCCTCTCTCTAGGGGGTGGCTGAGTGTGGCAGACTTTTGGCCGCCTGAAGGAGAGAGACCCTTGCGCATCGGGACCTGCACGGTGTGGTTGACTTGGGGTGCCGAGAGAACAAGGAACTCTTCCCGTCTCTCGGGGGGCGACTGTGATCCTGCCTGCGTGTGGGCTGAGAATCAGACATCTCATGTCGTCCTGTCCCCTGTCCCCCCTGCCCTCCCCTCTGCCTAGCAAGTGGGAGCCAGTGAACTACACATCTTGTGAAAAGATTGGCTATGTTATTTAGTATGAGCTCTCGATATGCAAAGATAAGGACAACCATTTGGAAGAAAACAAGAGACAATATGATAGATAGTGAAGACCTCTGGTTGTCTAGCTTTGAAATTTATGCTTTCTTATGTCCCATTCTGTTCTGTTTTGTTGTGTTTAATTTTACGCCCTTTTAAAATAAAATAAAAAAATTTAAAAAAAAAACTGGGTTCATTACCCATTATCTAAAATGCTTAGGACCAGAAGTGTTTTGGATTTTGGAACATTTGTATATACAAAATGAGGTATTTTGGGCCAGGGATATAGCTTAGTGGCTGAGTTCAGTTCCTAGTACAAAAAACAACAAACAAAAACAATAATAACAAAAAAGAGTATCTTGGGGTTCTAGATCCAAGTTTAAACACAAAATTCACTTATGTTTCACACAGCTCTTCACAATGAGCTACATCTTTAGTCCTTTTTTGAGACAGGGCCTTGCCAAATTGCTAAACTGTCTAGGGCTAAAATTTGCAATGGTCCTGTGTTAGCCTCCCAGAGTACTGGGATTACCTCATGATCTAATAGCAAGTTACGAGCCCCCAGCACACTCTGGCAAAACCATAAAAAGCTAGTGTTATTTGTTTTTTTGTTGTTGTTGTTTAAGAGCCAGTCTGATCATCAGATATTTCCCTCTTTTTGTTCCTTAAGCTAAAGCTAATTTCCTATTTTTTCTTGCTTTCTGTCTAAAACATCTCCTTGCCTGTATCTCTCCCTCATGCATCCTGTGGTTTTTTTTTTTTTAAATGATAAAGGACAATGAACCTGTCCCATGATGGGGGTGCAACTTGGGAGCCCTGGGTCCTCCCTGAGGAAACTCCTCTGACCCCACTCATTCAGTAACATGCCAGTTTTATGATTTTCATCTGACTTGAGCAAAAGAACTCTTGGCTGACTTATAACACATCTGCATCCAAAAACATTTGAGATTTAGGCACACTTTGGATTTTCAGATTAGAAATGCTTCATTTGTACAGGGTTGCACTAATAATTGGCTTTCTCCCTACACATGACTATAGATTAAGAGAAGGTAAGACACTAGATATCTTAACAGGAAGAATCCCAGCCGTACACATAATGACTGGATCCACTGGGATGGGAGTTTTGGGAAGTCCTGGATAACCCTTTCACCATCTTTGCCTCCATCACACTCTGTGTGGCTCAGAATGCTCAAACAGGGTATAAACAACTGTTAATGAAATAATCACTAGTTTGACAAATGTAAAAACTGTATTTCAAAAAGCACACTGCCAAGTGTGATATAGCACATGCCTATAACCCCGGCAATCAAGAGGGCAAGACATGAGGATCACTGGGAGTTCGAGGGCAGCCTAGAATACATAAGACTCTGTTTCAAAAAAGCCCCCAAAACCAAAAACCAAAAGCACGTTATATACTACCACTGTCGAGCCTGAAGAATCTTTTGAAGCGTATGTAATTCATTCCTCTCACATAAAGGAACAAGCCAAATGGTAAATTAGAAAAGCATATGGAGCAAGCCAAGCTGATGCATCCGAAATGACTCCAGGTGCACTGATATTACTACAGATGATGCAAACAGTAAACAAAAATTTTAAGTAACGTTATCAGCAAAAGAAAAAAAAGGCAACGAGTTGTGGGGAATATTCAGAAACTTCACCGTTAGAATCTGTGGGGCAAAGTTTTGCAGCTTCCGTACGAAGTGAGAGCCGAAGGCTGCCTGGGCTGCGCGGCCTCCAGAAACCCAGACCTCAGTTCCTCGAGGTCCTGACAACCCCGCGAGGCCTCGCTTCTACTCGGCGCGCAGACACTTACCCAGGGGGCCCTTTCCCGCGGCCTTCGTTTTCAGCTCCTCAAGTTTCTTCTGCTCCTCTTTTTGCTTCTGTTTGAACGCTCTATCTTCCTGGGGGAAAGAGCGCGACAGGTTCACGACAGACCGGTCTCCCCCTCTCTCCGCTTTCCCCGCGTCTGGGCGCCCGCGCTCACCTCGTCCATTTCCTTGGCCTGTTTCTTGGGCTGCTTCAGGGGCTTCTTCTTGCCACCTGTGGGCAACACCAGTGCTCTCAGCTAGTCCCCGTCGCCCGTCCCCCTGTGCCCCGGGCCCCGCCGCACACACTCACCTTCGCGGCCGGACATGGCGCCCACACACCCTACGGAACCAGGTTCAAAAGCCAGCAACGAGCCCACCGGTCCACCCCCTGCACTTTTATGGCGGCACACGACCACGGATTGGCTGCCGAGCCGGAAGCGGCGCTCCTACTACAGGATGCGGCTTCCCGGGGGCGGGCGCTAGCGGGTCAGAGGTTAGTTGAGTGGCAGCCGGGCGCCCGGATTAGGCTCCTGCTCCGAAGGCTGGGTCGCCAGGTAGGAGGGGAGGGTCTTTCCACCTGGGGCAATCTGGACCCGCAGGGGGGCACGCGCAAAGGTGCGTTCGTGTTACCTTACAGCACCTGGGCTGGATGGAGATAGCCGTGGGCGGGACCTGGATCGTAGTATCCTAGAGCTCTGGCAGCCTCAGAGGGAGTTTGGGTTTCATAAAATAAGCAGGGTGACTGCAAATTCTGTGTATTTATCCAATATATTTTTGTTGCGTGTATATTCTTTGTAGATCGCGTTCTAGGCGCTTGAGATAAAGCTGTGAATAAAACTTTTTGTCCTGTGAGACAGACTATATAGCAAATGAAGCAGGGAAAGTAGGGAGTGCCTTGTGGGGGTGGGATGGCAATTTTCTCTTTCTTCTTCCTCTTCATTTTTTCTTTCCAAACTAGAGATTGAACCTTTGCACTCAGCTACAACCCTAGCTCCCTTTTTTTTGGAGAACTATAAAGTGAGACATTTTAGTTCAGGCTGGCCTTGAACTTATCGTGGAGCCCAGGCTGGCTTCAAACTAGCAGAGATCCTCCTGCCTCAGCCTCCTGAGTGCTGGTAGTAATGGGTGAGCACCATCATGCCCAGCATTTATTTATTTATTTTTTGAGACAGGATCTTAAATTGCCCAGGCTGGCCTTGAATTTGTGATCCTTCTGTCTGGTCCTTTCCGAGTGCTGGGATTACAAGTGTGTGTCACAATGCCTGGCTAGGATGGCAGTTCCTGATCCTGTATTCAGGAAAGATCTCAGGAGTTGGTATTTGAACAGAATTTAAAAAGAGGACTGAACAGTGCCAACCTGGCAAGTGAAAGGTCCTGAGTTTGACTCCTGAGATTATCTATCTATCTATCTATCTATATATCAACCCCGAACACTCCAAAATAAATAAATAAATAAATAAATAAATAAAAGGCTGAGGTAGAGGTTAGGGGTGAGGAGAGCCTGGGATCAAGCAGAAGAGTGAGCCGCTGGTGCCAAGGGCCTGAGATGGGAGCCTAACCAGTGGTGGCGAACCTATGGCACTCGTGCCTCAGCCAGCCAGCTGTTATTGTTGAAAGTTCTAAAAGGTTCGCCATCAATGACCTAAAGTGTTTTGCCGCCAGCGTGGTCTGTGTGACTGTTCAGGAGTGAGGAAAGGGAGGCAAGTGGCGGAGACGTTCAGAGCAATGAGACCTAGGCAGTGCATCCCCTTTCAGCCATTGAAAAGACTTTGGCTTTTTCTTGAAAGAAATGGGGGACGGTTGCAGGGTTTGACCAGAGAGAGTTGTGATCTCACCTGTGTTTTTTTTGGTACTGGGGATCGAACTCACGACCTTGTGCTTGCCAGGCAGGCGCTTAAGCCACTGAGCTAAATCCCCAGCCCTCACCTGTGTTTTGAAAGGACCTCTGACTTTCCTGTTGATAGTAAGACCTGTTAGGAGACTCTTGGGATGCAGACAAGGGATTTTGGCCATTGGGACCTTTCGGTGGCACACAGAAGTAGGAAGAACTCTGCATGGGTTTAGGAAACCAGTGGGGCATACTCCCTATGGTAGCACCTGTACTAAAAATAGGAAGCCAGTGGGCATTTGCTGATAGGAAGTAGAAGAACAGTGAGAAGTTAGGGATGATGTGAGGTTTCTGACCTGAGAATTTGGTCTTGGGGTTGACATCACTCAGGATTGGGGAGGCTGGGGGAGAAGCAGGTTTGTGAGGTAAAGATGAGATTCCAGTATTTTCAAGCAGAGACAGGTTGGACAGTTCAATAATTTGAACCTGGCATCCTGAAAATTCCAGACCAGAAAAGTCAAAAGTATAGTTTTTGTTTGCTGTGCTGGAGATCAAAGCCAGGGTCTTGTGTATGCTGGGCAAATGCCCTACCATTGAGCCATGCCTCCAGACTCATACCATTTTTTTTTTTTTTAATCGGTACTGGGGATCGAACTCAGGACCACGCACTTGCAAGGCAGGTGCTTATGCCGCTGAGCTAAATCCCCAGCCCCTATACCATTTTTATATTAATGAATTTACTTACTTTCAGTTGGAGTCTGACTGTGTTCAAGGGTGGCCTTGAACTCACTGTGTAGCTTAGGCTGGCCTTAAACTTACAGGGGTTTTTTTGCCTTAGCCTCTCAAATGCTGGAATTATAGGTTAGAGAGCTACCATGCTTGGCTCTTACAGTATTTTTTTTTTTTTTTTTTGGTCTTTTTGAGACGGTCTCACTATGCAGTTCAGGCCTTGAGCTCATTTTGCAGCCCAAGCTGGTCTTAAAGTTGAAATGATCCTTCTGCCTCAGCCTTCTGAGTGCTGGGATTACAGGCACGTGCCACCATGTCCAGCTTTCTGATAGCATTTTTAAAAGCAGAAAACTGTATGGATGAGGAGTCTGAGCACTGAACATTTGGCTGTGACAGTTTCTGGAGGTTGGGAGATGATTAAGAACTTGAAGCCAAGTGAGAATGGTATCTGAGGGAAAGGGAGCTACAATGAGGCACAGGTTGCTGACAGGACAAGTGAGATTAGGACTGAGAACTGGCCTTTGGGATTTAGCAGTGTGGAGGTGACCTGGAGAGGAGCTGTTCCAGCATGCTGGGGATGATGGCCAGAACACACAGGGCATAGGAGAGAGTGGGAGGAGAGGCCCTGGAGACTGACTCAGGTGGTCGGTCTGTCAAAGCGTCTGATGCGTAAGAGGAGCAGAGAAGCTGGGCTCTCCGCTGAGGTGTGCTGGTGCGCATGCCTATAACCCCAGTGCTTGAGAGGCCGAGGTAAAAAGATCGCTGGGAATTCGAGGCCAGCCTGGGCTACATAGTGAGACCCTGCCTCAAAAACAAAACAAACAAAAACGAAGCATAGAAACGCTGCAGTTGTGGAGAGGGCTCTACATGAATAGCTGAGTGGTAGGAGAGGACAGGACAGGACAGGACAGGGGCTGGCGTGGGGGAGCTAAGACGGGGGGGGGGATTAGTCTCCAAGTTACTAGGAGCTAGTAACTTGGGGGTTACTGACACATTTCCTTATAGGGCCCCTGTAGGTCACCAAGCTTTTCTACTAGGAAATATATGTCAAGTGGAGAAAAATGAAGCACAAAAGTGGCCAGGGATAGAGTGGCCAAGGAAGGCCTTATGAAAAGGTAGCATGTGAGCAAAGACATAGATGTCAAGGTGAGCTGTGTAGACTTGTCCCGAAAGAGTGGTCTAAGTGAGGGAGGTGGGAGGGCCAAATCTTGCGGCAGGATCATGCTTAGCATGTCAGGTGGCTGGGTGGAGCAGAGTACTGTACTGGAGACAAGAAAAAGGATCAGGGCTGAGAGTTGCTGGGTTTGTGGGTGACTACCAGGCCTGAAGCTAGTTAATGACAGGAGCTATGTGGGGTTTTGATGAGATGGGTGTGGTCTGACTCATCAGTTAACAGATTCTCAGGGTGGAGAATGGGCTGGGGAGGGCAGGGGAAGCCAAAATTGCACAAGAGGTTATAGCTGTCTACTCTACCAGGGGTGGCTGGACCTCTTAGGCGCCAAGAGTGGGACGCTAGCAGAGGAGGGGAAAAGAGACTGGGAAGATTGAAGGAACCTGAGAGTTGGCAGGAGGAGTGTACTGAGCTACAGAACGACTGGAGAAGAAATCTGGAAGCAGAAGTCTGAACCTAACAAAGTAGAAATTTTGAGGAGGGCAGCTTTGATCATGGAATAGGATTGGAAGAGAAGGGAGCTGAAGAAGTGGTGACAGCAAAGTGCTGAAGCCTCTCTGCTGGGTATTGCTGGGCAGGAGACCGGGCACCGTTGCTGGGGGCTCAGGGCCGCAGGTCTTTGATGAAGGGAATGCCCGCAGGCCGTTGGGGGCTGGGCCTGTGCGCCCTGGTTCTGGCTCTGAGGTGAGGGCAGCTTGCATCCCCACTGCAGTGTGAATGCTGTGTGATCTCTGGGCGTGGTCTGCAGCCTTAGGAAAGAGGACAGGTGACTGGGGTGAACAGCAGTTTGGGGCCCCTGTCACAGAGATGTGGCGTTCATCTGGGGCCCACTTTGACCAGAAGACATGTCCCTTCCCACCTAGTTTTTGTTTCCAAGATGGCCGGAGCCTCTCCACAGAGGATGAGAAGGAGGCCCGCGGTACTGTGGGTCTCTGTTTACCCTACAATTTGAAGCTCTTTGTTCTGCCCCAGCTTCTCTTTCTCATCCGCAGGTCCCTCTGTTTTTCTCTGTTGGCCACCAGGTGTCGCTCTGACGATTAGAATCAGCTCTGGTGGTGGATGGGTCGGGGTCAGGTTGGACTAGAGGGAGGTCCTATTTTTTTCTTGGGAATGTGGCTAACTTAGCCCTCTCTCTGGGCCCTCCAGGTCACCCAGAGAAGGTGTTATTAGGGGCCAAACATCAAAGTAAGGCTGAAAGAGAAGCCTGATCTTCACGCGATGTCGTGCTGAGGTTGAGGGGTGGGATGGGGTGGATTTTGCAGAAATTGGGGAATGTGACCCTGGCACCTGGGCTCCAGGAGGAGGGATGGGTTGGAGGGCAAGAGAAGGGCTGTTGTGAAGTTAGCAAAAGCTGTCCTCTGTTGAGAAAACAGATTCTTTCCTTCCCTGGAATTGTCCTCTCAAAGGAGAGCGGAGTTTTCTGTCTTAGGTAATGAAAGACCTGTATCTGTAGGGCCTCACCAGAAAAGGCAGCTCTCCCTCCCCGGAGCTGAGGCAGCCTCAGGGAGTCAGGGATGTTACAGCAGTGACACTGTTGTCACTTCCCAGGAGTCTTTATGAATTTTTGTGGGACTTTCTGAGCCTGGATACAACTGGTTTGAGAAATTTTCTTTGATATTAGAAAACTGGGCGCCAGGATTCTCATCTGGGTCACATTAAAGGGTACCAGGTAGGCACAGAGGTGGGACAGCCTGGTTTGTGTGGTGTGGTGGAGGGAAGGGAAGGTATGATGTCCCACATCAGCTCTTCCTGTATGCGTTCCATTGTCCAGGGGGCAGGGGAGTCTGATCATCTCTTTGTCATAGGTCTCTGGGCCCAACAGAGTGGGGCTTGCTTTCGATGACTTTAATGGAAATTAATTTGTTCAGAACTATATGTAGGCCTTGAGACCTGACTCGTGTCCAGCTTTCCCAGCTGTGTGCTGATCTGTCTGGCGTCCTCTCACAGGTCTCCTGATGACAGGCTGTGGCCCTCTGTTTGCCATGCAGCACATTGTGGGTGTGCACCACTTACTGGTGCGGAGAGGCCTCCTTGGAACGGACCTTGTTATAGCCAGGACTCTCTGCAGCACAGGCCCTAGCCACCCTGGAGAGAAACGCCCTGAGGAGGCAGTCCTGTATCATCGCCTTCCAGCTCTGGGGAGAGCTCTGGGGCGGAGCATTCGGCAGCAAGCTGCCTCCACGGCCAAGACTTGGTGGGACAGATATGAAGAGTTTGTGGGGCTCATCGAAGTTCGAGAGGCCCAGGGAAACGTGACTGAGGTGAGGAGGGAACCTGGGAGATTGGACCTGCTACTGACCTAGGAAATGGGGCTCACTGACCCTTGTCAAACCAGTCACCAGCCATAGGGTGCTGATAACCGTCATCCACATATGCCTATTTTTTTTTTTTTTCTGTAATGGGGGATCGAACTCACGACCTCGCACTTGCCAGGCAGGTGCTGTGCTGCTGAGCTATATCCCTAAATAAATATCACTTGAGGGATCGGACTCTACCTCACATGGAAACCTGGGTCTGATACTGCTGGTGTGAAGGTCTGTATAACTGTATCTCCAGCGCTCTCTCAAAATACTCACTGTGTATCAGCCAGTCCTGGGCCACTAACGCTATTATGCTAGTAAACAGTCCTTACCCGACTGGGGTGGGGTAGGGGTGGGACTGATGGTGAGAGTTGCTGTGCTACTGTGTGAAGGTGGAGGACACTAGAGATAGAAAGAGTTGTCTGTGCTTAAGTGCTTTATGGCAGCAGAAATGCTTTCTGTTCAACTCTGTTCTTTTTTTGGGGGGGGTACCGGGGATCGAACTCGTGACCTCACGCTTGCCAGGCAGGTGCTTATGCCACTGAGCTAAATCCCCAGCCTGCTCAACTCTGTTCTTACTCCTGCTTAGGCACAGAGCAGCGTAGTGAGGGAAGGAGAACCGGGGGTCCTGCTGAGGGGTTTGAATCACGTTATCCTTGGACATTGTAAGTTTGGCCGACCTGGGGTTTCCAGGTCTATAAACCATGTCAATGCCTTTGATGGTGCTGTGAAGCATAAGGAAGGAAACATTTGGGAAATAGTATAAAGCACATGGCTCTTTCCTGTGGTCTATATCACACAAGAGTTGGCTGGGTTTAGTGGATACAGATTGTGTGCATTGTTGGCTGTTTTCAAGTTTCTCAGGGGCATATTATTTCTGCCTGAATGCACAAACCCAGTGCTTCAGTGGGCATGGCCCGGGGCTGGCACTTTGAATGAGCCAGGATTAGCATCTCAGGGGCTGTTTCTGCTCCTTGCAGCTGACACCCCACGGACCTTTTCTTAGCCACTGCCTTTTGGGGAACAGAACTAGCCTGGTCAGAAGGGTCTGACAGCCTCCGCTATCCTCTCTGCAGGCAGAGAAAATGTTCATGGTGGCTCGTGGGCTTGTCCGAGAGGCTCGGGAGGACTTGGAAGTTCAGCAGGCCAAACTGAAGGAGGTGAGAGACCGCTTGGACCGTGTCTCCAGGGAGGACAACCAGTACCTAGAGTTGGCTACTCTGGAGCACAGGATGCTGCAGGTAGGTCCCTTGGGAGGCAGCCCTTTGTCTCCTGAACAGGTTCCAGATCGCCTGGCTGATTGTGTAGAGCCAAGTCAGAGTCCTGAATGGCCTGGCAGTGAGAGGCCTGGAGAGCAGATAAACTACAAAGCTCCTGTGAATGGAAAGGACCCCCGACTTCCATAGCCTGAGCACCCCCTAGGTTGAAGAGTCTGGGACCTACATTACGAGAAGGGAGTACCAATGGAGGGGCCAGCCCAGGCACAGTGTATGTCACGTTCTGAGAGTATCAGGGCATGCTCAGCCTACCCAAGACTGCCTCGTGGGCAGACGAAGCTGTGCACTCCACAGCCCTGTTCCACTGCTCCTGCACCTGACCAGGTATATGCTGCCTTTATCTATGCAGCATGTGCTGGCGAGGCCAAGGTCAGGGGAATGGCCAGTATGCTTGTGGCTGTGGCCACAGGATCCTCTGCTGCTGTGTGATACCGCTTTGCTTTTGCAGGAGGAGAAGAGGCTCCGAGTAGCCTACGAGCGTGCAGAAGACTCTGAGCGTGAGAAGTTCTCTCTCTTCTCTGCAGCTGTTCGGGAGAGTCATGAGAAGGAGCGTGCAAGGGCTGAAAGGACTAAGAACTGGTCGCTTATTGGGTCAGTCCTGGGAGCCCTGATTGGTGTGGCTGGCTCCACCTATGTGAACCGTGTACGACTGCAGGAGCTGAAGGCTTTACTCCTGGAGGCACAGAAGGGGCCACTGAGTCTCCAGGAGGCCATCCATGAACAGGCAGCTAGCTACTCCCTCCAGCAGAGGGACCTCCGTGATCTCATGGTGGACCTGAAGGGGCTGGTGCATGCTGGGCAGGGCCAGGGCTCTGGGTCACCAGCAGGTATTTCCCCTACCAGAGAGAAAGACATAGATATCCTTTCATCTGCTTTACAAGAGCAGCTCAGTCATTCCCAGCAGGTCCATTCCTGTCTAGAAGGCTTACAAAAGCAGCTTGATGTTCTGGATAAGACTTGCAGCCAAATGGTTGGAGTGATTCAGCTTGCAGAGGCTGCAGCACACCCAGGCCCGGGAGAGCCAGCAGACAGGTCTCTGCCCAGCTCCTTGCTGGCACAGGGGAACATGATGTTAGCCCTGTCCAACACAGAACAGAGGCTGGAAGCCCAAGTGAACAGGAATACCGTCTACAGCACACTGGTCACTTGTGTGACATTTGTGGCCACACTGCCTGTGCTCTACATGCTATTCAAGGCCAGCTAGCCCTTTGGACCTGCTTCCCACAGGGCCTATGGGGTGAATGTGGCTTTTGTTAGTGAGTCCCAGCGATGAAGTGACTCTTGGGGTGTACACAGCCTCAGCACCATTCATGTGGTTCACAGCAGGCATCCTTTGCTTTGCAGGCAATGCTTATTCACCCTGATTATGAAAACTTTATGCTGATGTCTATTAAAATGTCTTAGAGTTTGTATTCTTTAAAATAAGTTACACGAGACTGAGTTTTGTCCATTGAAAACCGAGATCTGGGACTGGAGAGTTGGTCCTGGAGTGACGGAAATCACCCCCTCTAGTTCCTCTCTCACCCTCTCTCAGTTTTCTGTTGGGAGCTGGTTTGGATGTGCTCACTGCAGAGGCCATTCTGTTAGACACCCTGGGATCCAGTGAGTAGAACCTAGGTTGCTGTTTTGCTTTCTGTGTCATGGGGTATGTGTGTCTGGGGAGAACCTCCTATTTCTAGCAGGTGATCAGAGGACAGCAGGAAAGAGAGATCAGAGGAATGGTTGATAATATTGCTGGGGACATTGTCACAGAGATAATTAGCCACAGAGATAATTGGGGCCCTTGGTGCAGTGTGCTTTGGGCAGCACAGCGCTTTCCCCATACATACCCTGGGAGGGACCCACAGTAGGGGCGGGTAAATCTTAGGCCACCAACCGCATGAACGAAGAAGCAGTTAAGTTTGGGAGGTGCTCCCAAAGGTTAGGGGGTGCGATGAGGCATGGAGAGGACCTGCTCTGAAAACCCTGACCTCTCCCTTTTCATAGTGGAACAGTGACCTTTGACCTCTCTGTCTCAATAGTGTGGGTGGCCTTGTGTAAACAGGAGCTGTGGAGTGGTACTTTGTCCTTGCTTTGGAGGTCTGGCACACAGAGGAGCCCACTAGTGCCCTTCCAGGGCGCACTGCAGCTGCGTTAAATTATATCCAAAGGGATCTGTTGGTCTGTGCCTGTACAAAGCCTCAGAAGAGGCCACAGTATTTTCTCAGAGTGTGCTCCCCTCTTGCAGCCTGAGCTCAGTCCTGAACTCACATGCCCCCCTGGCTTCTCGGACCCTCTGAGCACCCAGGCCTTTGGTCACTCCATCTTGGCATGTGGTAGTTTCCAACAATGGTGTGGGATGGAGCAACTTCATGTAAGAGTGTTTAGCCAGGTGTGGTGACCCATGACTCTAATCCCAGCACTTGGAAGGCTGAGGCAGGAGGATTCAAAGCCAGGCTGGGTTACAAAGTGAGCTCAAGGCCAGCCTGAATTGCATGGGGAGACCTTGTCTCATACCCTCGGGGTAGGAGGGCTATGGGGTGAGTTCACTTATCTGGGGAGAAGTAGGCCCTGAAGAGTGTGTTTGTGATTGTGTTTGGGGAAGGGAGGATTCTAGGCACACAAAACAGGCTCCAACATCCTGCAGAGGCAGGAAAGCCAAAGGGATGAGGGAATTGGGGGCAGACCATCCTGGCTAAGCTGGGGATGGGTGTGTGTGGAAGTGTGAAGCATGGGGTCAGAGACTGGAACAGAGGAGTTGGGGTGCCAGTTTGGCAGTCCCAAAGGTCAGAGACCAGGAGTGAGGGAATTGGGAAGGGGTTGCCATGCTGATGCCAACCAGATGCTGGGTGCCTGGACTCAGGTGCTGGAGGTGCAGGTGGGGAAGGGAGAATTTGAAGGCAGACAAATGGAGATTCTGTGAGCGGAGCTACGGAGAGGGGTCTGGTATTAGCTTAGACAGTAGCCAGTGTGGAAGACTGGCCTCTGGCCTGGGGAGGCCCTGGAGGCCCTGGATGGTGGTGGTGGCGGCGGTGGCTGATTTTGTCTCCCTGGAATCTGTGCCTGCGTCCGGAGTAAGGCTAGATGGGCATCAGGAGAGAATCCTTCCATCCACTTTCCTCCCCGGGAAGGCGCAAGAGTTTGCGGTGAGGAAGTCTAGACTTGCCCACAGCGTCTCAGCTCCGTCTCAGCTTTGGGTGGGTCCCGGTGCAGGCCCGGGAAGAGAGGCAGGAAGTGAGCCCTTGCTGGTGCATCTTGGCAGCCCGGCTAAGGGTGGTATCACCCCACCTGCCAGTGAGCAAACAGGCCAGAGAGTGGAGTGTCAGGTTACATGGCTTCGGAATGGCGCACACCCAGGTCCCAAGCCGGGGCTCTCTTCAGACGGTAGGGGGTGGGGGCCGGAAGGAGAGGCTGGCTAATGGGGAGTCCTAGGAGAAGGCGCGGTAGGCAGAGCCAGGTAAGCAGAGGGGAGGACGACGCGGAGGAGCTCAGGTACGGAAAGTGGGAAGGGACTCCGAGGGCCCGGCGCCGGGGGCGGGATCGGCCGGGGCGGGGCGGGGCAGCTGGCGGAGACGCCGGGCAGGTGCGGGCGCTGAGCTGCAGCACCTGGAGTGCCGCGCGCCGAGCGCGCTCAGTTCCGGCTCCGCGCCGGCGCAGGTGGGGAGCCCCTTGCCCGCACCGCCTCGGGGCCGCCCGCGCGGGTGGCCTTACCCCGGCCTCGCCCGGCCCGGCCCGGCCCGGCCCCACTGCGGGGTTCGGGGGCTCGAGGCCGCGCGCCGCTCCGCGCGCTTCCGGCCAGTCCCGTGGCGGGGAGGGCGGCCGGCGGGGGGCAGGCGCGGAGCCCGGCCGGCGACGCGCTTTGTCTCCTTTGTTCCCGGCGGTGGCAGCGCCGCGGCAGGAGGGGCGGGCGCGGGCGCGGTTTTCCGCCCTCGGTCTCCGGGTAACAGCCGCGGACCGCCAGAGCCGCCGGGAGGCCGCCGCGCGCGGAGTCCGAGGAGCCGCGAGGTGAGCAGGCCGGGCGGCCGGGCGGGCGGGGCGGCCTCGGCGCGGGAGTCGGGACCGTACTTGTGCACGCGAGGCGAACTCTGGCGGCTCCGCCCGGAACGCGATTGGGAGACGGAGGAGGTGGAGCCGCTCCTCGCGCCCCTTCCTCGCCCGCCGCCGCCGGGACCGGCCGGCCCCTTCCCCGCCCTCCGCGGATGCCGGTGGAGTCCTTGCCCCGGGGCGGAGAGGCCGGGCGTCGGGCAGGGCCGCGTGGGGAGGTTGAGGCTGCCCTTCTGGAGTCACAGCCCTGGCTGGCTGCACTCGGCGGGACCGACAAAGGCAGAGCGGACCGCGAGCCTCCGGACACCCGGGGGTCCCCACTCCACACACAGACCACTTGACGGGCGACTGCTGAGTGCCTGGGAAACGGGCTGCCTCTATCCCGCTCAGTGCGAAGACGGCGGGGTGGGCAGTGTGCGCCCGGCGCTATCAATGAGTACCCCGCCCCAGCGGAGCGGGGTAGGGAGGGGTGGAAAGGAGGCCAGTTGCCCACCGGCTCCCAGAAGGGGTGCAGGTGTGTAAAGGCGAGTTTGTGAGGCAGTTCGGTGGTCGAGGACAGCTTCAGGAGGGTCGGTGGATGCTTGCTGTCTGCAGACAGAGGTGAGGCAGTCGTGGGCACTGCCGAAGAGGCTCAGAGACGACAGATTGGCTCAGGACAGGCCCAGCCGGCAGGCCTGGGCATGGACAGAGTTAAAGTTGGGCTTTGGCTGTGAGCCTGGGCAGGGCCTAAGATGTGGGGAGGCGGCAGGAGGTCCTGGCTTTGCAAGTTGGGGACGGTGAGGCATTCACAAAAGCAGAGGTAAGGCCTTTTCCCTCGAGGGGCCAAGGGCCAGGCGAATAAGACCTTTGCCTCTTCTATCAGCGAGCTTTCCTTGGAAGTGGAATGGGAGCTTATTCACCACGCATGGGGTACCTGCTCAGTGCTGATGGCTGTGGCAGTTACTGGGCCTAGGAATCAAGAACCACACTCCCAGCCTTTGAAGAGCTTTGAGCCCAGACTGGGAGGATGGGAAAGGGTCCTCCTAAATGGTTTTGGGTGGTGCCACCAATGACAGCACACACCCTGCTGGCAGGGCAGTGTGTACCATTGGGGGGGCCAAGGGGGCTAGGTGTGTCAGTTCTGTCCACCACACAGGTGCCCCCCAGAGCAAGGGAGGGTGGGGAAGGCTCCCAGTGAGGTGATGGCTGGGTGTGGGGGTTAATAAGATAGAGCAGGATTGGGCATTCCAGGCAGTGGGAACGGCCCTTGCTTGTGATGGCAGGGAGGAGTGGAGCAGCCTTCCTTCAGGCAGGAACGAAAAGCATGCATGTAGGAGGATGTGGACCAGAGGGCCTGACCTTTATTCCTCAGGCCCAAGGGACCCCAAAGTTCCCAGAAGAAGGGATGTACTTCATTTCTGTTCAATGAAAATATGGAGAGGAGAGTTTAGGGGTGTGTGTGTGTGTGTGTGTGTGTGTGTTGGAAGGCTTGGAGCTGCTGTGTGAGATGGCAGAGGTTAAATGAGATACATGTGTCCAGCACAGAGGAAGAAACATCACTGTCCTTTGGATTCCTCCTGGTTTGTAGGGAAAAAGGAAGGAGTGCTAGGTTGTGCTTCATAGGAGGACTGCAGTTGAAGAAACCCGGTGTAATTCCCTGGAGTGGGTCAGCCCCTGACTTCCCGTGTGCCCTGGCGAGGGGCTCTTTTGGTCCTGAACTTTTCTTCCCATGGGTCCCCAATGCAGCTGTGATTTCACATTCAGGGAGTGGTTTTGTTGCTGCCCCTTGAGGGCTGGAGAACCTTGGCATGCAGTGGACTCTGAGCAAATATTTGCAAGCAAATTAAATAGTGAATGTCGGTCTAACTGTGGGACCCTATGCCCAAGGCACATCCCTAGCATGAGGGGGCAGGAGAAGTGGGCAGTAGCCAACTGGACAAGGTGGCCTCTGCCTGTCCTCAGGTGGACCTTGTTTTCCCAGAGGAAGAAGCTTTCTTCAGCCCTTGGAAACAAGGTGGGGGGCTCCTGGGCAGCCTGGCTTGCCCATAGTCCTGGGCTTCTGGCTGGGTTCGAGACTTTCCCTGACACCTCCTTCCTCCCACCCCCTTGGTGACAAACAGAGGCAGCCTTGTTCCCGCTCCCATAGAGCTGCCCTGTTCTCTGCACACTAAAAATGGAAACCCCCAAGCTATTTTGGGAGCAGTGCCCAGCCAGGCTGTGGCCGTGGCCCCTGCTCCACAGTATGCCTGCTCCACCAGGCTGCTGGACCTTCTCTGAGCCTTTTGCCCAGCCCTGCTCACTTGGGCAGTTTCAGGAGCAACCTGCTGAGGCTCTGCTGGGATGAGTGCACCTGGGAGGAGGGAAGCCTGGCAGCTGGGTGATGGGAGGGGCTGGGCAGCATGGCCTGGGCACATGCAAGTAGGGAAATTGTCTCCAGTCTGGGATGAATGGTTTGTCCTAGCACCTCACAACTTTGCTGCTCCTGCTGGGGGACCACTGGGGTCTGGGAAAGGTGGTGGATCTCCGTTCTGGAACTTAAGAACCTTGTCTGGGCAGCACTCAAAGTCTAGGGAGGTTTTTGAGGTGGACCTGAGGTTGGGGGAGAGCCACACGTAATGACTTCCTCAGGACACCCTCCGCTCAGCCTACACACTGATTCCTGTCTCTGCTCTGATCTTCAGGAAAGGAAATGTCGTTTTTTGTTGTTTTTTTTGGAGGGGGGTACTGGGGATTGAACTCAAGACCGGGCGCTTGCAAAGCAGGCGCTTATGCCACTGAGCTAAACCCCCAGGCCCCAGGAAAGGAAATATCAGAAAGACAGCCAGCCTTCCCCAGATCTCTAGGATCTAGTGTTTGGAAAGTGTGTGTGAGTCTGTCTGGTGTCTAAATGTGGATGGTTGTGCATTATGTCTCTGGTGAGTGTGTTGTGACATTTGTGTGTGTACTGTGTGTGTTTTTCTAATGTGATGATGGTGCATGAAGGGACTGTCTCCATAGAAATAGGTCTTTATGTGGAATATAGGTATGTTTGTGTTTCTGTGTCTGTGATGTGTACAGATCATAGCCGTGTACATTTGTACCTGTATATGCAAGTTCTTGTGTGTTTGTGTGTGGATGTGTGTATGCACCTTGTGGGGATGTGTTGTGTGTGCCTCTGCAAGTGTGCAGTTGCCCATTTGGCCAGGATGGCCAGCCTAGTGTCTGTGGAGAGAATGTCTGTGGGTGCCGAGACAGGGCAGAGTCTGAGCAGGAGGCAGGTCACTGCAGGTGCTGAGGGAAGAGTTCCTAGGGCTGTGGTGAGGGCCTGACTGGGCCCTGCTGGCCAAAGGGCTTCTTCCTAAGTGACCTTTCCCAGGCCCCATGGGTGCCTGGCTCTGTCTGCTGTCCTTCCCCTCCCTATGTGGGCTCCAAGGAGGCGTCCTCTGTGGAATGTGTTTGGTGGCTGAGGGCCAGGCCAAGCCTGGCTGCACAGACAGGCTGGGCAGTGGGGAGGGGTATTTTTGTGCTGCTTCCATGGTGGAGAGCCATGCCTCTTGCCCAGCCCCCAGTTCACGACCTGCTTTCCCCCTGGCTAGGTGACTCCTGCTCAGGTCATGCCGTTGTGCCCTGATCTAGCTGGCTGTGCCAGGTGAGTCAAACCTTATTCCTGGGCATATGGTAGCAGTGTGACTCCCTCCTCTGCCCAGGGCTCCCCAAGGTGGGGTGCAACCTTTCAGCCCCCGCCCCTCCCAGCCTGGGCCTCCCATTTTTCTCTGGCCTGGTGTTTCTGTGGTGGTTATCTTTCTGGATTCCTGGCTTAAAAGGCCCTGTGCCCAGTTCTTGCCTGTGTCTGACATCTTCTGACATCTGGTGGCACCTGAGACCTCATCTTCCTTTCTCCTGGCCAGGAAACTCCTCCATGCAGAGGGACCTCTCCCTCTGGGGATTCTAGGCTCTTCCCTTCCCCTTCCTTGCAATTCTGTCCCTTCCAGGCTCTGTTCCTGATCTGTGTGGTGGTGCTAGGTAGCGTAGGGTGGGGGAAGGAGGGAAGCGGGGCTGCAGGTCTCTTGAGAATATAGGGCCTATAGAAGGGGCTTGTGCTGAAGTTTCCTTTTTCTTCCCTGGGTGGAGTGTGAGCCTGCGGGCGTCCTGGACTGTATGGACCTGGACCTCTTGTTTAGCCCAGGGTTAGGAGGGGCATCTTGACAATGGCACAGACTTGTTCTTTACCAGTGACCTTAGGGTATTCTGGGGACCACATGAGCTCCACTTGACCTCTCTCCTTGCCAGGTGACCATGCCTGCTCTTGGCTCAGCTCTTCTCCAGGCGCTCTGGGCTGGGTGGGTCCTTACCCTCCAGCCCCCTCCACCAGCTGCTTTCACTCCCAATGGCACACATCTGCAGCACCTGGCAAGGGATCCCACCTCTGGCACCCTTTATCTGGGGGCCACCAACTTCCTGTTCCAGCTGAGCCCTGAACTACACCTGGAGTCCGTGGTGTCCACAGGCCCTGTGCTAGACAGCAGAGATTGCTTACCGCCTGTGATGCGCGATGAGTGCCCCCAGGCCCAGCTTACCAACAATGCCAACCAGCTGCTCCTTGTGAGCCCAGGGGCCCTGGTGGTGTGTGGGAGTGTGCACCAGGGTGTTTGTGAACAGCGGCGCCTGGGGCAGCTTGGGCAACTGTTGCTGCAGCCAGAGCGGCCTGGGGACACCCAGTACGTGGCTGCCAATGACCCTGCAGTCAGTACGGTGGGGTTGGTGGCCCAGGGCTTGGCAGGAGAGCCCCTCCTGTTTGTGGGACGGGGATACACCAGCAGGGGTGTCGGGGGTGGCATTCCACCCATCACAACCCGGGCCCTGAGGCCACCAGACCCCCAAGCTGCCTTCTCCTATGAGGAGACAGCCAAGCTGGCAGTGGGTCACCTCTCTGAGTACAGCCACCACTTCGTGAGTGCCTTCATGCGTGGGGCTAGTGCCTACTTCCTGTTCCTGCGGCGAGACCTGAAGGCTCCGTCTAGAGCCTTTCGCGCCTATGTGTCCCGTGTGTGCCTTTGGGATCAGCATTACTACTCCTATGTGGAATTGCCTCTGGCCTGCCAGGGGGACCGCTATGGACTGATCCAGGCTGCAGCTGTGGCCACCTCTGGGGAGATGGCTGGTGGGGAGGTGCTCTTTGCAGCCTTCTCCTCAGCGGCACCCCCCACCGTGGGCCAGCCACCTTCTGCAGCTACGGGGGCATCAAGAGCCTCTGCACTCTGTGCCTTCCCCCTGGATGAGGTGGACCGGCTTGCTAATCACACACGAGATGCCTGTTACACCCGGAAGGGCCTCGCTGAGGACAAGACCGAGGTGGCATA
Source organism: Dolichotis patagonum (assembly GCA_004027295.1). NCBI lineage: Eukaryota > Metazoa > Chordata > Mammalia > Rodentia > Caviidae > Dolichotis > Dolichotis patagonum. The sequence goes on from PVJX010005133.1 coordinate 62,370, forward strand.
CATTGCTTACCATGTCAGTTCTTCCTGTGACCAGCTGCCAGTGGTGAGTTCTGATGTGGGTGGCCTCAGCCTTTACCTTGCCTGACGCTACTGGCCAGGTAGCAAGGGCCAAACAGCTGCCCAAGGAACCTGAAAGGGAGCTGGTGATAGGGTCGGGGAGTGTCAGGTCATCAGGTATTAGGGCTTCTGAGTGATAGAAGGAAACCTTCCCGCAAACAGAGCATTCAGTGTAGCAAAGCAGTGCAAGGATGTGTTTGGACCAGGGTGCTGAAGAGGGTTAGGGTTAGACCAGGGGTGTTGAAGAGGGCGAAGAGGGTGCTTTGCAGGGTGGGTATGGGCTAGGGCAGGGGCAGGTGTTGGGACAAAACTTTATATTCTGGAGCACGAGAGGAAGATTGGTTGGGGCTTTCATGGTTGTAACTTCAAGACCAATACAGGGGCAAGAAACTGCTCGCAGAGGGAGGGGGCCAGTAAAAAGCACAGAGAACCCAGGCCGGTGGTTTGGGAAGGGAGCCGGAAAGCTCTGTAACGGTTGGGAAGTGGCCCAGGAAAGGGCAGAGGACAGCAATTGGGGTCACACTTCAAGGCTGAGGCTCAGAGAAGGTGGAGCTACAAACTGGAGTGGGGTCAAGACAGAAGCCTCTGGAAGCTGTCCAAGGCAGCTGCAGACAGGTGTACTGAGGGAGGGCGGAGGACACAGTTCTGTGAGGTGCTGTCCAGGGCAGGGTTATCAGGAGGGCTGGCTGGGAGACAGGACTGGGAGAGGCGGGGGAGTTCTCTACACAGGGCCTTCCCGCTGCTTCTTGCTACCTACAGGACACCCCAGATGCTTTTCCCTGTGGCTCAGATCACACACCGAGCCCTATGGCCAGCCGTGTCCCTTTAGAAGCCACACCGGTTTTGGAGTGGCCAGGGGTTCAGCTAACAGCGGTGGCAGTCACCCTGGAGGATGGACACACCATTGCTTTTCTGGGAGACAGTCAAGGCCAGTTGCATAGGGTGAGTCCCCAGGAAGCACTAGGCCTTGTCCTAGGATTTGGAGGGAACAGGCTTCTGGGGACTCAGCCTGGGAAGAGCATCTCCTGGGATCGCTGGGCTGGGAGAGATGACCTGTGCCTTTCTTCCCAGGGCTGGGTAGTGTTTACGTGTACGCTGCCCCACCCTGGGCTGGCTGTGACCTGTGACTGCCTAGAAGAAAGCTCTTGTCTTTAAATTGCTTCTTTTTGGTGGAGGAGACCTTGGGTCTGTGGCCATGGACTTGGGGCCAGACCTTGTGGTCTCTGATCTCAGGTGTACCTGGGCTCGGGGAGCGATGGCCGCTCCTACTCCACACAGAGCATCCAGTGGGGTTCTGCGGTGAGCAGAGACCTCACTTTTGATGGCAACTTTGAGTACCTGTATGTCATGACCCAGACCACAGTGAGTGCCTGGCCTAAGCCAAGACGTGACTGGTGGGAAGGGCTTCTGGGTGGCCAGGGACCCTGACGTGGGTGAGTGGTATTTGGATTGCTGGCCCCAGGTCCTCTCTGCCTCATAGCTTGTGAAGGTTCCTGTGGCCTCCTGTGCCCAGCACCTGGACTGTGCATCTTGCCTTGCTCACCGGGACCCATACTGTGGGTGGTGTGTGCTCCTTGGCAGGTTGGTGCTCCGCTGGCTCCCAGCCCCATCTCCCCAGCCTCGTGCACTTGTTGCTCCTGTGTCATTGTGTCAACCAAGATTCCCGACTTCTGGTCCTTGTCTCACAACCCTTGGCCCCTGGATGCTCCCAGCCCCCTGCCATGCTCTGTCCCTGGCAGATAGGACAGACGAGGAGCCTGGTGTCACCCCCTATTTATGAGCCTTGTGCAGGGCCTTAGGATTGTGGGCAGGCCTGTCCTGTGAATTCTGGTGGCCTGTAAGGGTCACAGAGAGACACAGGTCACCCTCAATTAGGTGCAGTCGCCGTTCGGAGTGCTCCAGGAGCCAGCATCCAGGCCAGTGGCTGTGGAGCTTCCAGCCCGAGCCAGGCTGTCTGCAAGTGGCAGCCGTGAGCCCGGCCAACATCAGCCGAGAGGAGAAGAGGGAGGTGAGTGCCTGGAGTAGGAGAGGGAACTCCCCAGTGAGGGAGGGTCCGGAGGTGACTTGAAAACTTGGATTTCTGTGTCCTGTGTATGAAATCCTCCATGGCCTCGTGTAGTCCTTCTCTGGGCTTTAGTTTTGTTACTAATGCAGGCCAGGGGTGTTTATGAAGGCTTGAGGGCTGGAGGCCGCTGGTGTTGTCCACAGTGGGTACCCCATAAACCTGATCCGTGGTCTGTGGCCTGCTGGCCAGTTTGTCCTGGGCTTTCTTGATAGGTTTTCCTGTTGGTACCAGACCTGCCACCCCTGTGGCCAGGGGAGTCATATTCTTGCCACTTTGGAGAACATCAGAGTCCTGCCCTGCTGACCGGTTCTGGTGTGATGTGCATTTCCCCAGATCCCAGTGAGATCCCGGTGCTGCCGAAAGGAGCCGGTGGGTGAAAGAAGGGGCCATCCCTGTACCTGAGAGCCCCAGTTTGCTCCCATCTGGTTCTGAGGACTGTGACTGGAATGAGATGCAAATTTAGACAAAGAGCGCTGAGTTGATGACTTTTTTAGTTTTTTGGGACAGGGTCTCATGTGTAGTTCAGCCTGGTCTTGAACTCATCGTGTAGCCCAGGCTGACCTGAGACTTGTAGTGATCCTCTTGCCTTACCCTGCCAAGTGCTGGATTGATAGGCGTGTGCCACCACACCTGGCTAGTGATGGCTTTGAGTCCTGTCACTGCCCACAACTCTGTATTGTGTCCATTTCTTGCCCTGTGGATGGCATCTCCCCAACTCTGGGTTCCTCCCATTGTCCGAGGTGCAAGTCCCCTCTACCTGGTCTCTGTGTGGTACCTGACCACTCCTCAGTCTTGGCCTTCTCTTGGACTTTGCAGACCACATGTCCGTGAGTGTGGAGCTCAGGTTTGGCACCGTGGTGATTGTCAAAGCGTCCCTTTCCATCTATGACTGTGTGGCGGTCACTGAACTCCACCCATCTGCACCGTGAGTTCCTCCCCTGCCCCTGCTGTAGGCTTCCCTGTGGCGACACCCACCTCATGGCTGTGCTCTGTACAGGTGCCAGGCCTGCGTGAGCAGCCCCTGGGGCTGTAACTGGTGTGTCTGGCAGCACCTGTGCACACACAAGGCCACATGCAATGCAGGGCCGATGGTGGTGAGCCTGCAGGTGAGTGGGCGCTGGGATGGGTACGCGGGAGCTCGGGTCCCCAGTGTGAGGATGTCTGATGGCCCGGGGTCTGTGTGCCTGCCTGCCTGCCTGCCTGCATGAGGCTCTGTTCCGAGTGCCTGAGCCCCTTGTAGGATGGACTCAGTGGGGAGCAGCTGCAGATCTGTCCTGCCTGTTTGAGGAGAGGACATTTATAGCTGACAGGCAGGAGGTGTGGCCTTTGCTTACCTCAGCACAGACACCCCTGGAGCCAGTCCTGTGCTTCCCCTTTGGAGAATTAACGGGTTGTTTTTGTTTCTCTTTTCCTTGGTCTTCTTCCTTCTTAACATACCCTTTGCCTGCTCCTCTGTTTGCCTGCTGAGTGGCTCTTCCTGTCTTTCTCTGTCTCCCCTTCAGAGCCCGCTTTTCTCCCTAGCCCCTCTTGCAAGAGACATACCCAGCCCCCTCCCACCCACAACCCCCAAAGCCATGGTCACCCCTACTCCTTACACCATTCCTGTGGAGCCTGGAGCTCCCTCCACAACTGCAGCCTCAGATATGTCACCTGGAGTCAGGCCTTCCCTGCTCAGCCCCCGGGGGCCATGGGCAGGTCCCAGCCCCAGACCTTCCCCCACCTCCACGGAGTCCCCGCTCCATGAGAAGCCCCTCCTGCCCAGCCTTCCCACCAGCCCTGGAAACTCCGTCCCTTCCCCCACTGACTTGGGACCTTCGGCCACACCTGAGGACCTTTCGACCTCCCACCCGGCACCCTCAGAAGTAGCAGCAGTGCCCCCTGCAGAGCCTGACCCCGAGGCCCTTCCCACTACAGTGGCCCTGGATCAGCCCCCTGGCACTGCTCCTGCCACCACTTTCCCAGGGGCCGCTGGCTCCACGAAGCCCACTTTGGACTGGCTCATGAGAGAAGGCGGCGAGCTGCCCGAGGCAGACGAGTGGACAGGGGGTGACGCGCCCGCCTTCTCCACTTCCACCCTCCTCTCAGGTGATGGAGACTCAGCAGAGCACGAGGGCCCTCCCGCCCCCCTCATCCTCCTGTCCAGCCTGGACTACCAGTACGACACCCCTGGGCTCTGGGAGCTGGTGAGGTCCAGCCCAGGGAAGAGGCCTTGGGAGGGGATTGGGGAGACACAGGCCCTCCTCACATTTGGATTCTCCATGGGGAAGGGCATGGGGCAGGGCCTTGCTCTTGGAGCCCAGCAAGGCAGAAGCCAAGGTGGGCAGGGTGAGCTGCACAGACTGCTTTGTTCTTGGTGCCCGCAGGGAGAGGCGAATTGGAGGGCCAGCTCTTGTCCCTGTGTGGAGAGTGTCCAGAGCTCTACACTGATGCCTGTCCACGTAGAACGAGAGGTTCGCTTGCGTGGCCGGAATCTGCACCTCCTGCAGGTGTGTATATCCTGTCCTTGCTGCCCCTTTGGATGGTGACACACTCTTGGAACCCTGGGGAGTGGATAGAGGGCATGGCCCCATATCTCACTCTCAGCCGAGAGGCTGTGCTAGGGCCCTGGGAAGTTCCTGGGGGCCAGCTCTGGGAGTTGCCCCAATGGTGGTGTCTTCTGTCCCCAGGGCAGCCCTGGAGACAGTGAGTGTGTGATGCAGCTGGAGGGCCTTGAGGTGGTGGTGAAGGCCCAGGTCGAGTGTGAGCTGCCTCCAGATACCTGGTGCCATGTCACGTGCCAGCAGCACCAGGTACAGACCATGGGAGCCTGGGTGGAGCACAGGTGGGTACTCACTAGCTGGCTGTGCCACGCTGTCCCACCCTCTCTGACCCTGGAGAGTGGATGGGTGCTTCCACTCAGGCTATGACTGTGAAACCCAGTCTGACCTCTTAAGTTAGAATCCCAGCAAATCCCTCCATTCCAGTTCCACCTCCCACTGGTCACCCCCTGGAACCCCCAACTCTGACCTCTCTTGCTGTGCTCATAGCTAGTCATTTTGGTCCTTACTGTGAGCTGCCTCCCAAGGCCTAATGCTCTGCCAGCCCCAGGTTGACCCTATGCCCTCTTCTCCAGCTCAGCTATGAGGCCCTGCAGCCTGAGCTCCGGGTGGAGCTGTTTCTGCGTTGGGCCGGCCGCCTGCGTGTGGACAGTGCTGATGGGCTGCATGGTGAGCTCCCTGGAGGGGTCCTGTGGGCAGCTGCAGGCTGCAGGCTGGTGGTAGCTGGGCTTTTCTAGGCCTGCCTCTTACATGTGTCCCTGCTGTCTCCAGTGGTACTGTATGACTGCTCCGTTGGACATGGAGACTGCAGCCGTTGCCAGACCGCCATGCCCCAGTATGGCTGTGTGTGGTGCAAAGGAGAACATTCGCGTTGCGTGGCCAGGGAGGCCTGTGGCCAGGCTGAGGCTGTGGCCACCCAGTGCCCTGCACCTCTCATCTCCTCGGTGTGTGGAAGTGCTGGCTTGTTTTTCCTCACTACTGTCCTTAGAGGGAGGGTGGCTGTACCATGGATGCCAGGGACCAAAAGTGGGGAGGCGGGGGCTGCCTTTCCGTGCTGCAGGACGTCAGCAGGTGGGTAGAAGTGAGCAGTCCTTGTCCCGAAACAGGTGGAACCACTGACTGGACCAATAGATGGAGGCACTCGTGTCACCATCAGGGGCTCCAACCTGGGCCAGCATGTTCAGGATGTCCTGGACAGTGTCAGGGTGGCCGGAGTGCCCTGTGCTGTGGATGCCCAGGATTATGAAGTCTCCAGCAGGTGAGCTGGCCGGATCCAACGTGAATGGGTTCCATGGTGGCCTACCCTTTAGGGTTTCCTATTTCCTGCTCCTCTGCCTTCCCGATCCTGTTTTCCTTGATTCTGGTCCCAATGCCTCAGTGTGGGGGTTGCCACTGAGGCCCCGGAACACCCACCCAGGCTCCTGCACCCACCTGTAAGTTTCTGACTTGGGCTGCTTGGGGATCCTTTCAGAGCTTGCCTGGGGCATGGTTGCCGCCCAAGGTTGATTCCTGGCTCTGCTTAGGTGTTCTTGGCTGGCTTTCTGAGTGACCGCGGATGTGTCCTCAGTGACTGGCTTTCTCAGCAGCTGACCCTCTTCCCAAGTGTGTCCTGGCTGGGCTGTCAGGCCCTGTGCTGTGGTACACCTGCAGAGAGCCAGCCCACTCTGTCCTGGGGAGCCCAGTATCTGGGAAGCTCCTGTGCTGGGGCTCACAGTTTACTGAGGTATTCTGGGTGAGGGTGGCCTGGTCAGCAGTTGCAGGGTCCCAAAGGTATATTCACAGGACTCAAGGTGGCTCCAAGCAGTAGGACCCAAACCTGACTTAAGGTCAGGTGAACTGGAAAGCCAACAACAGATGTCTAACTACACTGTCCTGAAGATGTCACTTCACAAGGCTGTACAATCTATATTTTATTTTATTAAAACATTTTTTTGTGGTCCTGGCGATTGAACCCAGGAGCACTCTATCACAGAGCTACATCCCCAGCTCTTTGTGTTTCTTTATTTTGAGACAAGGTTTCACTAATTGTCCAGGCAGAACTTGAACTTGTGATCCTCCCTAAGTGCTGTGATTGTTAGGCATGCACTACTGTTCCTAGCATCACAATCTTTATTTTAATTAACTTTGAGACAGGGTCTCCCTATGTAGTTCAGGCTGGCCTTGAACTCACTATGTAGCTTAGGCTAACCTCAAACTCATGATGATCCTCCTGCTTCGGCCTCCCAAGTACTGGAATTAGAGGCACCATGCCTGACCACAATGTTTATTTTAAATGAGTAAACACTTTGCAAGTACATGGATGCTTTTGCAAAACGTGTTATGCTTGAGAACCTAAGGAAACTGTGACTGTTAATGATTCCAGAACCATGAGACTTACAAAGTGATTTATAAAGCAGTTAAAATATATTCTGGATGGAGTCTTTCCTGGGTGGTTCACACATTGCTTGTGCTGTGTTTCCAGTGTTTGCAGTGACTGTGACAGTGTCACATAGTCCAAACAGTACAGGCTGAACATTGTGGAATTAATTTGCCCAGACTCCTGTTTTCTAGCTAAGAACCAACCTTTTCTCAGATTGTTCATACCTGTCTCCAGGTCTGATGGGAGGCTATTAGGCACTTTTTTCTGAGAACTCACTCATGTGTCTCCCACTTGGCAAGTAGGTGTGTTGTCCGTGACGGTAGTAGAGCAGGCCACTCATTAGCTTAGCCAACCCACAGTCAGCCTTTTCAGGGCTCCTCTGTGAATGTGTGACACCACAGAAGGATAATTTGTCCTTGCTAGAGGCCTCTGGGGCACCAGGAATGTTTTCAGGTGCCAAGTCCTGCCATGTGCCATAGGAGATCCCTCCAAATCAAGAGGATCCTGACTCACTGCAGGATGGCGAGGGGGCAGGGCTGCTGGGCCACTTGGAGGGCTCTCCGTGCCATGCCGTGCCGTCTGACAGCCCCTCGCCTACCTTGTGCCCACAGTCTTGTGTGCATCACGGGGGCCAGTGGGGAGGAAATGATTGGTGCTGTGACAGTGGAGGTGCCAGGAAGAGGACGCGGTATCTCGGAGCTCAACTTTGCCTACCAGGTGCCTGAGTCCCACACCCTGAGCCACCCTCAGCTGCCAGTAGGCCACCTTCACAGGGCTCCCCAACCCAGGGCCATCTTGGCTGTCTTGGATTCCCCAGCCTTTCTCTTTTTCCCCAGCCTGACATTTATCTGTTTGTTCCTCTTCCTACAGGACCCCAAGGTGTATACCATTTCTCCAGAACAAGGCCCCAGAGCCGGGGGAACCTACCTCATTGTGAATGGTTCCAAGCTTCTGACAGGGCGCCTGGAGGACCTTCGCGTGGTAGTTGGAGACCAGCCCTGTCGCCTGTGAGGGCTGATTCCGGGCCTTATAAAAGCCTGTGTACCTCAGAGAGTGGGCGGAGAGGGCAGGATGAAGTCCATGTCTGCCCCTTAAGGAAGAGGCCAGGCTGTAGTGGAGACCTCAGTCAGCAAGGAAAGGAAGTGAAAAGCCCTGAGCAGGACCCTTGTCCTCCATCCTGTGCCCCTACCTCCCTTCTAATCTCCTCTCCCTCCACAGGCTCCCAGAGCCACAGCTGGAAGAGCTGCGCTGTGAGACCAGCCCATACCCCATGCCTGCCACCCTTCCTGTGACTGTGTGGTTTGGAGCCACGGAGCGGAAGCTTCAGCGTGGCCAGTTCAGTTACACGGCAAACCCTAATGTCACCTCTGCTGGCCCCACCAAAAGCTTCCTCAGGTTGGGGCAAAGGCATGGCGCCTGGCATATGACAGGGAAGTCCTTCAGCTCTCCTCCTAGGGGGAGTCCAGGGCTTTGTGTGTGGGGCTGTGAATTCCATGCTGCTGATAGGGAGAAAAGTTCATGTGGTTTGGGCTGGGACTGAGCTAGCTGGGATCAGGCTGTGCTTTTGATCCTGGTCATAGCAGACCGTGTGTGGCTCGTGTGCTGTGTTTCAGTGGTGGGCGTGAGATCTGGGTCCGTGGCCAGAATCTGGATGTGGTGCAGATGCCGAGAATCCGGGTGACTGTGGCTCTGGGGGCTCCGCTGCCCAGTCAGCGGAGGCGCCGTGTGGTCCCCGAGGCAGAGTGTTCTCCTGGAGCCTCCTGTGGCCGTCAGCATGTAAGCCACCTCTGGCCTCCTTGTCTGCATGCGGCTGGCTGTCCCTCTCCCCTGAGCCACTCCCACCCCCAGCAGCCGCAGTGGCTGCTCACCCCTGTGCACAGCCCCTTTCCCACGAAGCCCCTCACCTGACGCTTCTGTCTTCCTCCACCAGTTTGAGGAGCCTTGCAACGTGAGCTCCCCCCAGCTCATCCTGTGTCGCACACCTGCCCTCCCAGGCCTGCCCGAGGACCCCTCCATCCGGGTGGAATTTATCCTCGATAATTTGGTCTTTGATTTTGACAAACTGAGTCCCACTCCTTTCTCATATGAGGCTGATCCCATCCTGAAGCCCCTCAACCCTGAGGACCCCACTGCACCATTTCGGCACAAGCCCGGGAGCGTGTTCTCTGTGGAGGTACTGCTCCTCCTCGGCTGGGCCTCAAGGCTTGCTTGGCAGGACAGCACTTTACCTGTGGTGGACAGCCCAGGATGTTGGAGCGAGGGCTGGGGGCCCCTGGGAGGACTTTGAGTGGTGGCCTGGGTCCTGACACTCCACAGTGGTGTCTGCGTAACAAAGTGGATTTGGCACATGTAGGAGTGGGCTGTGTGTTGCACAGCAGATGATGGGCTGATCCCCCCATGGTGGCCTGACACGAGTCATGTGTCCTGGCACATGTGGTAGGTAGAGGCAGACACTGGAACGGACTTCACATAGTCTTCTAACCATTTGAGGGCCATCTGACTCAGTAGGGTTTTGGTTTTGTTGGGTAACTGGCAAGATGTGGTTCTCCAGTCCCCTCCCCACCGTTGGTCCTGGGATTTAATCTAGGGAGCACTGAGTACATCCCCAGCCCTTTTTAAAAGTTTGAGACAGGGTCTCACTAAGTTGCCCAGGCTGGCCTTGAACTTGAGGCAGGTTCTGTAGACTTTGAGCTCTGGAAAAGACGGAGGATTAGAGCAGGATCATGTGGAGCAATCCAGTGAACATCCCCATTATCACTGGTCCCAGTTCGGGGGCAGTGCTGAGACCCTGTCAACCCTGCTCCTTAGGGCCAACCTTCCTTGGCTTGGAGGGTGATATCTGAGTGGCTGCGAGCTCCTTGGGAAGGGTTTTGATGGGCATATTGATGGCTCTGCATTCCAGGGGGAGAATCTGGACCTTGCAATGTCCAAGGAGGAGGTAGTGGCCATGATAGGAGATGGCCCCTGTGTAGTGAAGACGCTGACCCGGTACCACCTGTACTGTGAGCCCCCCATGGAGCAGCCCTTGCCCCGGCATCATGCCCTGCGGGAGGCACCTGATTCCTTGCCTGAGTTCACGGTCAGGGGTCTGGGCCTGGGCAGGGCTGGGTGTTGGGGGTGTGCTGAATCCTCACTCACAGGCACTCCCCACACAGGTGCAGATGGGAAACCTGCACTTCTCCCTGGGTCACGTACAGTATGATGGCGAGAGCCCTGTGGCGTTTCCTGTGGCAGCCCAGGTGGGCTTAGGGGTAGGCACCTCTCTTCTGGCTCTGGGTGTCATCATCATTGTCCTCATGTACAGGTGGGTAACAGCAGACGTGGCTGGGCCGGGCAGAGTGGGACTGGCTGGGGGAGGAGCAGATTAGATCTGGGCTCAGCAAACATTTTCTCCAAAGGTCAGAGAGTAGGGGTTTGCAGGCAGAGCAGTCTCTCTTGCAGCCCCTCAGCTCTGCCGTTGTGTGTAATAACAGCTGTGGACAATATGTAAACGTGAGCGTGGCTGTGTTCTATATAAGTACTGCATGCTAACCAGTTGCACCCCTGGAACTCCATGGCTGTGTTCTAACCAATTTTTGTCTATAGAAATCGGTCATAGGCCAGGTTTGGCATGGATGCGGTTGTGCTGGGTAAATGGGGATAGGTGGGTGTGGCGTTCTGGGATAGAGCAGGCTGAGTTCCAGGCCAGGCCTTCTCTTGGCTGAGCTGTACCAGATTAGTCTGTGTTGGACAAGGTCAGTCTGTACCTGGCCCAGAATTAGGCAGGTCTGGGCCAAATGGGACCTAGCAAGGGCCTTGGCCTCCTCTGACCATCCCTTCCTACCTTGGGTGCTGAGCAGGAGGAAGAGCAAGCAGGCCCTGCGGGACTATAAGAAGGTTCAGATCCAGCTGGAGAATCTGGAGAGCAGTGTGAGGGATCGCTGTAAGAAGGAATTCACAGGTGAGCTCCTAGAGGGAGCCCCGTTTTCAGGGCTCAGTCCAGAACTGCTCCCATCATCTGGACCTGGCCTTGAGCCTGGCCTCTTCTGCTCAACAGACCTCATGACCGAGATGACTGACCTCACCAGTGACCTTCTGGGCAGTGGCATCCCCTTCCTTGACTACAAGGTGTACGCTGAGAGGGTCTTCTTCCCTGGCCACCGGGAGTCACCCTTGCACCGGGACCTTGGTGTGCCTGAGAGCAGGCGCCCTACTGTGGAGCAGGGCCTGGGACAGCTCTCCAATCTGCTCAATAGCAAGCTCTTCCTCACCAAGGTCTGTGCCAGCGCGCAGCAGGGCCCCCACTCTCTCCCCACTCTTTCTCTGTCTTGCTGTTTCTGAGCCCAGCCTCTCATGATCTCTTCCGGCCCAGTTCATACACACGCTGGAGAGTCAGCGCACCTTCTCCGCTCGGGACCGTGCCTACGTGGCATCTCTGCTCACCGTCGCCCTGCATGGGAAGCTTGAGTACTTCACCGATATCCTCCGCACCCTGCTCAGCGACCTGGTAGCCCAGTATGTGGCCAAGAACCCCAAGCTGATGCTGCGCAGGTCTGTATGGCTCTTGGGGCTGCTTGGAGAGTGGACTGCTAGAGCCAAGAGCTAAACTGGGCCCTTGGATCTGGGTCTGCTCCATAGAGAACCCCACAGCCCTAGTGCTGACGCCAGCCTGCCCCTCTCCTGTCGTCCTAGAACAGAGACTGTGGTGGAGAAGTTGCTCACTAACTGGATGTCCATCTGCCTCTACACCTTCTTGAGGGTAAGGGAGGTGGAGGCCAACAGAGCTGCTGTCCTGGCTGGGTCGGGCCCCTGGCAGCTTGCACCCTCATTCTGGAGCTGAAGCCCTGCCTGGCGTGTCCTTGCACACCTTCGGCCTGCACCCTACACCCTTCCCCTTCATGCGTCACATCCCATACACCTCCACACCTTTATAAAGGAGTGCCCTGACTGCCCGCACCCCCCAGGACTCGGTAGGGGAGCCTCTATACATGCTCTTCCGAGGGATTAAGCATCAAGTGGACAAGGGGCCAGTGGACAGCGTGACTGGCAAAGCCAAGTACACCCTCAACGATAACCGCTTGCTCAGAGAGGACGTGGAGTACCGACCCCTGGTGAGGGAGGGTGTGCTTGCGTATGGTGGGCGGGATCCGTCTCCTGGTGGGGTCCCAGCTTCCAGGCTCTGTACCTGGAGATAGCGCCGGCTCGTCCTCTGGCTGCCCATTGGGGAGCGCTCTTGGTTTGTTTCCTTGTGGTGCTGAGGATGGAGCCGAGGGCCTCCTCTATGCTGGCTCACCTGAGTGAAGCAAGGCTTGCACTCGCTCAGATGCCCCGCCCTCCACGACAGTGCGCGTGTGTGGGCATCACTGTGGAGGAAGCTGGAGCTGGGGGCGGCAGGCAGGTGGAGAGATAGAACTAGGGATTGCTGGGGACTTGGGAGTCCGAGGCTAAGGTTTTCTCATGAGTTGCCCTTGGCCTTGTGTCCTGAATGTGACTTGGTTCCTGACCATGTTCCTGTGTCCTGTGTAGACCTTGAATGTGCTGTTGGCTGTGGGGCCTGGAGCAGGAGAGCCCCAGGGTGTGCCAGTGAAGGTCCTGGACTGTGACACCATCTCCCAGGCCAAGGAGAAAATGCTAGACCAGCTTTATAAAGGAGTGCCTCTTGCCCAGCGGCCGGACCCTCATACCCTGGATGTTGGTGAGGACCTGGAGGCAGGGTTCTGGGTTCTGAGGCAGGGCTGGGATCTGAGGTGGGGTTAGGCCTGGGCTTACTTATCACCCAGGGTGGGTGGGATGTTGAGAGTTGGGACAGAGGCTGACCCTAAAACACCTCTCAGACAGCTGCTCCCCTAGACTGTGGAAGGACTAGGTGAGGGGCTGCCCCCGAAGAAGGGGGTGTGTCCCTGTGCCGAGCACCTTTATCCTTGCAGAGTGGCGGTCTGGGGTGGCTGGTCACCTCATCCTTTCTGATGAGGATGTCACTTCTGAGGTCCAGGGCCTGTGGAGGCGCTTGAACACTCTGCAGCATTATAAGGTGGGAAGGTGGCGGCGGAGTGGGGGTAACAGGGTGGGGCTGGTGGAGGGATCACTAGCTGTGGTCGGCAGGTCCCAGATGGAGCAACTGTGGCCCTTGTCCCCTGCCTCACCAAGCATGTTCTCAGGGAGAACCAGGACTACGTCCCAGGAGAACGTGAGTGCCTGCCTCCAAGCCCTCATGTGGTGCTCTATGCTTGTGTGCCCAGTCGTGGGTGACATGGAAAGGTCCTTTGGACCTCAGAGTGGGGTTGTGCCTATTTCTTTTCTACCCAGAGACACCTCGGCCAGGTGCCCCTGTTCCTGGGAGAGTTGGCAGGACCCAAGGGGTCCCAAGGAGGTGGCATCTGGTGTGGGGCGATGAGCTGTGGGGTCTTGGCACAGGGACTCCAATGCTGGAAGATGTAGACGAGGGGGGCATCCGGCCCTGGCACCTGGTGAAGCCAAGTGAGGAGCCAGAGCCACCCCGGCCTCGGAGGGGCAGTCTTCGGGGCGGGGAGCGGGAGCGAGCCAAGGCCATCCCCGAGATCTACCTGACGCGCCTGCTGTCCATGAAGGTGGGCGGGGGCCTGGCAGTGGGGTCTGGGCGTGGGGAATGGCCACTTGCAGGGCCTGGGGGTAGCGTGGGGCTTGCTGAGGCCAGACTGGGGCTGGGGTGCCCTTGCCAACCATGTGTCCCCTCTTCCTGCAGGGCACCCTGCAGAAGTTCGTGGATGACCTGTTCCAGGTGATTCTCAGCACCAGCCGCCCTGTGCCTCTGGCTGTGAAGTACTTCTTTGACTTGCTGGATGAGCAGGCCCAGCAGCATGGCATCTCCGACCAGGACACCATTCACATCTGGAAGACCAACAGGTAGACTGGGGGCTGGGCTCAGAGTGTGGTGGTGGGGTCTTTCTCTCCTTCCTCCCAAGTACACTCATCAGCCATGTGCACCCCACCCACAGCCTGCCTCTGAGGTTCTGGATCAATATCATAAAAAACCCGCAGTTTGTGTTTGATGTGCAGACGTCTGATAACATGGACGCTGTGCTGCTTGTCATCGCACAGACTTTCATGGATGCCTGCACCCTGGCTGATCACAAGCTGGGCCGGGTGAGCAGCTGGGCTGGACCCAGTGGGGCCTGTTTGTGTGTGTGTGTGTGTGTGTGTGTGTGTGTGTGTGTGTGTGAATGTTTGTGTTTGGTGGGGGAGAACGGGTTGGGGATGGAGCGTGCTCTGTATCCACAGTCCAGGCTTTTCTGAGTTTCATGGTGGAAGTTTGGGAAGGGCAGAAGATTATGAGGTCTCTGGCCTAAGGTGCCTCCAGCCAGGCCTTGTTTAGGCTCCCTAGGAGTTGGCAGTGTGTCAGTCTTAGGGGATGCCTTGTTCCAGAGTTGGGCTGTGGGCCACAGGTGCAGCCTGGTATGGATGGGCATGTAGAGTGCTGGCAGTCTGTGGCATCCAGCCAGGGCCACTTGGTGAGGGCTCACCTGTGGGTAGCCTGGAGCCTGGGGATTCAGAGGGAGCTGTGCTGTTGGTGGACAAGCAAGGGCCAGGTGCAGCCCACAAGAGGGCACAAGGCAGGCAGAAGCTGTGGGCTGCGTGTGAGGGATGCAGAGGAAGGAGGAATTCGTATGATCGTGGGGTCTTTGGCCAAGGTGAGCTCAGATACAGAGGGGGTGAGCCTGTGGTGTTTGTGGGGCCGCCAGGGGATTTCCAGTGGAGACGCAGATTCTCCGAGCTCAGAGCAGCTCCAGGCTGCCTGGTGGATTCGGTGCCGTAGGGTGCGGGATGTCTTTCTCCCAGTGGAGTGGCAGGGAGGCAAGTCTGGGGGAGAGCTAAGTTTGAGGGGTGTACGGAGGGGGCAGCCAGGAGGTTCCGAGCTGTGTTCTAAGTGGTCCTGCAGCACTGTGGTTGGGAATGTATGGTTACAATAGCAAAGGCCCTGAGTCCACAGCATCTGGGGTCCCCAGTGTGTCTACTCAGCCCCCCCCAGCAGGCACGGCCCTTGCGGCTTCACAGATCTATCAGAGGGGCTCTGCTTAGATCATATACTTCTAGACCTCTATGAAGAAGGAAAATGGAAAGTTTAACCCTATAATGCTGTCTTTTGGGAACCATTTTTTTTAATCGTCTGCCCATGATAAGTTGACGGTCTCAGGGCCACACCAGGACCCATGGAGCGGCCTCCAGGGATGGATTCTAGGTGATGGCTGGGTTTTTGCCAGGGCTTGGTACTGTCTCCTTCCAGACAGAACAGCAAGTGGTTCCTGGGTAGCTCAGAAATAGTCCAAAGCAGGAATATCAAGGGTCCCCTGTGGATATTGGGGAGAAAGCATGAATCTCTCAACTCAGCTTGGGAGGTGACCTGGACATAAGTCCCTGTTCTCACTGCGGTAGCTCTTCCACCTTTCTGCCTTCCCCTCAGCTTTAGAGTGAGACGCAAGTCCCCAGAGCAGGAGTGAGGCACCTGAAACCTGCGGCTGCTGGGACGTGAGCTCAGTGTGCTGGTAGAGGCTGCGTCTGGGTGTGTTAACACTGTGGTCTCTGACTCAAGGGACCGTGAAACCTTAGCTCAGCCACTGGGAAATGAGAGAATCTAGAACAACTTCCACGCTCTTCTGGACCACAGCTTACTGAGTTTTAAAATGATTACATGGAGTGTAAACACCAGACATCTACTCTGTGTGGCTGCCAGCTCCAGCTGGAGGTGTGATCTGAGCACACAACAGGGGAGGAGCCTGAGCTGAGGACAGAGACTGGACACTGTAGAGGAGGGAGTGGAGAAAGTGCCTACAGAAGGACATGGGTTGGGGTGACCAGCTGTCCCATTTGATGGGTCTGAAGTGTTCCTGGGACATAGGACTTTATATCTGAGCCATAAAGAATAAACTTGAACCATTTGTAGGAAAATGAATGTACCTTGATACCATTATGTTGAATATAATAAATCAGACACCCAAAATATAAATGAAGAGCAAACTAAAAGCCAGTCACAGCAGTGCACACCTGTAATCCCAGCACGCCCAAAGGCTGAGGCAGGAGGATCATTGCAAATTTGACACCAGCCTGGGCTACAAAGTGAGCTCAAGGACAGCCTGATCTGCCAAAAAAAAAGAAAAGAAAAAAAGTCGATGATAGGAAGTAGGGAGATCCTTTTCAAGGGAGAGGGGACCAAGAAATGGAGGAAGGGTGGGGTTAAAGGTGAGGGGTAGGGGATGAAAAAAGGAATTAAGATGTATTGTTTGTGGACACCAGCTCCTCACAAGGATAAACACTGTGCACTGAAAACATTTACTAATGAAAGTAAAATAAAATAAAGCTGGAACAGGCCTTTGGGGCCTGGGGAGCTGATCTAACAGGGGTCTCCTCTGTTTCCTCTCGCACTGCCCAGGACTCCCCCATCAACAAGCTTCTGTACGCTCGGGATATTCCCCGGTACAAAGGAATGGTGGAAAGGTACTGGGGAAGGCGGTGGAGCCTGAGGGGCTGCTGGGTGTGCAGGCAGCAGGTAGGCCCTGCTGAGGGTAGGGAGTGTGGGTTTGTCTGCCCAGCAGCTGCTGTCCTGGGCTTTCTGGCAGGTACTATGCAGACATTAGACAGACTGTCCCAGCCAGCGATCAGGAGATGAACTCCACCCTGGCCGAACTGTCACGGGTAAGGCTTTGGGGTTGGGCACAAGCTACCTGCCATGGCGGTCCTGCTTCTGTTATACTCCTGCCCCAACCAGCTCATGGGGCCCCTTGGTAGGGAAGCCCTTGGGATCTCAGCAGCCCCATGAGCTGGTGGGGGCAGAGGGCACACCGTCATTAACTGCTGAAAAAGGTCAGGGCTCCCGGCATCTCATCGTAGAGCAAGCAGGAGGCTTGTCTTGACAGCTACCACGGAATCTGACTCAGCCAGGTGCCTGAGTGTCTGCATCCCTCACTGGGTCTGCAGAGTGGCTGATTCTGCCTCCCTGTGCCTTCCCCTGTTTGGTTACATCACTGGGACACATGTCCCCACCTACTCCTATGACAGCCCTCAAGTGTTAAATTCAGGAACTCATGAAGGGCATTTCTGAAATGATAATGACAACCACAGCTACAGTGATAACGACCTGTGCTTTCTGGTTCTGCTGTGTGTCAGGCCCTTCACGAGGTGCTGTGTTTCACTGGTCCCCATACGAGTTGCACAAGTTAGGTGGTATCGACTCCATGTCCAGAGGAGTTGACTTTTGGAGATGTCCCCCTGGAAGGAATACTGGAATGAGACCATAGCAGAATTAACCCTGTGCCCACAGCCTGCAAGTGGTATCTGTCCCACTTGATCGTAGTCACCTGGGATGGCAGGGGGGCCACGCTAGAGTCTGATGACAAGAGGACGGTAGGGTCCCATTGGAAACCTAGGCTCTACTGCAGTTGTAGACCTGGAGTTTCTTTCTCCTAAGGCGGCCTCTGACTTTCTCTGGGGTCCTGGGCCTCCCCCTGTGTCTGGCCGCACCCTTCATCTCTTACCTGCCTTCCTTCCTAGAACTACTCTGGTGACCTGGGGGCACGAGTGGCACTGCATGAGCTCTACAAGTATATCAACAAATACTATGATCAGGTGGGCAGACCCTGGGCCCTGTTTGGGAGGCGGACCTTGTGGGGCGTTCTGGGAGGTCTGTGGACAGAGGGAATCTGGCTTGGTGACTCAGGCTGGGGAACCTTTGGATCTCCCCCAGGCACACAGGAGGAAAGAGGCTGGGTCCCTTAGCTGCTTGGGAAGTATCTTCGGCATGCTTTCTGGCGTTGGCTCCCTGTCCCAGTCAGCCAGGCCTTCAGCAGGGCTCTCACCAGGGTGGTAGTGCTTGGGGTTTGCTGGGAGCCCTACCAGGGCCTGGAGATGGTATGTGGGATGTGCTGGAGGATCACACAATTGCCACCTCTGTCCTGACCATGCCCTTAGTCCCTTCCAGATTCCAAAGTTGGTAGTAATGAGCATGGCCCCTGTGAGGGCACAGATCTGACTAGGCCATGCGAGCCATGGGAGAAATGGGTGGGCGAGGGGGCTTTCTGAGGGACCCTTGGGCTGTGAGTACCTCCCCATTCACATTCATGAGGCACCAATGATGTGGCTGTGGCCCAGTGGGTGGCAGTTCATGGCTCTATGAGTGTGAGGTCTGGGGTGTGCAGCCTTGCTTGGCATGGTGTGGCCACATCATGGGGCAGGCAGGGCTACTGTTCAGTCATGCTCCCTGCAGGGATGGGTAGGAGCCATTGTCCTTGCAGTCTCCACCCATTGCCTCTGAGGCAGCCCTCATTCGTTGTTTCGTAGTTGTTTGTGTGGCTCAGTAGCTGTCTCTCGTACCATGTCTGTCTGGTTCTGTTGGGTTCCTGCTCCTGCGGTACCTGACACATGGGCTGAGGGCGTGCTGTTGGCTGGCAGGCACTGGGCCGGGAGGCCCGTGGCTGAGCTCTGCAGCCCTGGTGTGCAGGCTGGTCTCCCCTCAGAATGGCTTTCCTGGTAAGGTGGTTATGTGGTTCTTACCACCAGTGTCAGGTACTGTACATCACTCCTTACCTCACTAATCCTTCAATCCTCAAGGTGCTTTTCTGTCATCACCTCTCACTAGTGAGACCCTGGGTCACATAGGAGATCAGTGAGACCTCTACCCCAAGCTGTGCTCCAGCGTCTTGGAGCCCGGTGCAGTCTGAGGTGACTTCGAGGGCCAAGGCAGTCCCCTCTTATGGTGTTGGTGTCTGCATTTCAGATCATCACTGCCCTGGAGGAGGATGGCACAGCCCAGAAGATGCAACTGGGTTATCGGCTCCAGCAGATCGCGGCTGCTGTGGAAAACAAGGTCACGGATCTGTAGGGAGCTGGAAGCACTGGCCTGCTGTTGCCGTAGCCCTGCCTGGGCAGGCCTGGAACCTTGAAGGAGAGTCCACCGTCTTAGATGCCTGTAGTGACTGACAAGCAGAGATAGAGGAAGGTGGCTCCCGGTCTCCTTAGGCTCTGGCTTGGGTGCTGTTGGACCATCTTGCAGGCCCGGGACCCGGAGGCTCACTGGGCGGTGCCTGGCCAGCTCTGAGCCCAGTGACCCTGTGAGCTACTTCCTGAGTGACACCAGCCTGCAGGCGGTTGGGAATTAAGGGCTTCCAGAGAGTGGCTGGAAGGGCCTCCGGGCCCCTGAGGAGACTGTGCTGTTTGTGAGTACTGGTCTTTGTCCCGTCAGGATTCTGAGAGGAAGGAAAGCCTTCCTACTTCCTGTCTTCCTCTTTCGTCCTCTTTGAACTTGGTTCAGCTTCCTCTTGCTGCTGCCACCTGCAAGGTCTGAGAGATAAATGCCATTTCCAGGTCACTGCACACTGACCTCTCTGCGAGGCTGGCTGCCTCAGGCCATCCTGCCTCCCAGGCAGCACTGGGTACCCTGTGTGAGGGGCGTGAGCTGCAGGGGCCCCTCGGGGAGAGGGCGGCCTGCTCACCCAGCTTGTCATTAAAGGATAACACACTGTGTGACGTCTGATGTGTGGGCCACCAGCCCTCCCCTAGTATGTGGGAGGCATCTGTGCCCTCCACGGAAGGTTCCCAACTGCAGGGCTGGCTGCCCTTGGCTCCAGGGCATGTGTTGCAGGGGTAAAGCTGGGGAAGCCGTGGGAACTCCGGGCTTGGGGGGCCTGTGAGGCAGAAGGGTTCACTGTCTCTTCAAGGGGCCTGGCTGTGTGAAATGTGAATGTTTTACTGTCTTCACTCATATTCCGTTTATTTTGAAAGGAGTTGGGACAGGGTGGCATCATGACAGCCAGCTCTAAACAGTGTGAGGTTTTCCTGTGGCCCTATTTCTGGACCCTTGGTTTCACAACTTCCTTCCAAGTCAAGACATCTTAGAGCAGGGGTTCAACTTAACTGCCTGCCTGCCTGCCTTGTATATGTTTCCCCGTTTGTAGCTGGAGGTGAGTTTTGAGGCTTAGTGGGGTCTCATGCTGCTATTGGGTCAGTAAGGGTCGGGGCTGATGCCCTTTTGGCTGAGATTACCCTTGGCCTCAGCAGACCAGACCTTTACCAAACAGAGGTGAGACGAGGGCCCTTCAGATGAGGGTTCCCCAGAAGGCTCACTCCTGTGGCTCTTTGCTTACTCCCCATTACCCAGTGACACCACACACACCCCCACCCCCTGTCCGGAAGCCTCAGCCTCTCCTGGGGTTTTTCTTGAGTGTTTGAGGAGACGGGCTGATACAGTCCCAGGAGGAGTCCTTTCCTTCCTCTTGGCCACAAAGCAGTCTGCAAAGTCTTTGTCCCTAAGATAGCAGGAGTCACACAGTTGGTCTTGTCTATGTCGGGGGAGTCACAGCTGCTCTTCTGTGCTGGCTCCAAGGACCCTTCTTCATTTCTGCCGGATGTGGGGAGCATGTGAACTTTAGTTCTTTGAGTGAGTGCCCAGGTAGGTCTTGTTCTTTGTTGTACTGAGAATTAAACCCAGGACTCAAACGTGCAAGGCAGACACTCCACCCTAGAGTTATATCACCAGCCTTTTTAATTTTTTTATTTCAAGACAGGCTTTGAAAGTTGCCCAGACTGGCCTCGAATTTGCAATCCTCCTGTTTTGGCCTCCAGAGTCGCTGGGATGACCAGTGTGTGCCACCGCCCTGGCCCAGCTAGATTTTTATACTCTCTCGAAATGGTTCTGAATTTCCTCTTGTGGCTCTAGCAAACTATGGAGTGGATGGTCTCAGGGAGCAGGGCCAACGGGGAATTAGACTAGGGTGGACCTCAGTGGGTACAGAGGGTGACAGCCTTGGGCAGCGCTGTAGGGACTGCGGCAGAGCTGGGCTGCTGTGCCAGGCTGCTCGCTGGAGAGGAAGGCCGGGTCCTGTGTGCCAGGGCATGGTGAGTTTAAGTGCTAAACATCCTCCAGATCACATGCTTCCGTCTCTCCCCTGCCAGAACACTGTAGTGATAACAGATGTAACGGAGCCGGGCATCGTGGTGCAGGCCTGTAATCCCAGCTCTTGGGAGGCTGAGGCAGGAGGATTGTTGCAAATTGGAGGCCAACCTGGACTACAGAGTGAGGCCCTCTCTCCACAAAGCAAAACCCTGCCACAGCCAGAGGGGAAACTTCACTTGGTTGAGTAGAGATGCCAGTGCTGTCTGGGCTTTTCGGTTGTTCACTGGGGTTTAGGCCACAATTTTATTGCACAAGGTTTGTGATTCAGTGTGACCAATCTCCTTTTTTCTTGCCGAGATTGCAAAAATGCCTGTCTGTTAGCACACGGGGCCACTGTTTCACATCTCCTGGGGCTCCTTGAGGAGTTTGTGGAATGACTTGGTTTCTTAAAATAGCTTTCACTAATTTAAACATTGGAGTAATTGTCCACATGGTTAGGAGATCCAGGGTTATTTTTATTAACTTTTTGATGTTGAAAAAAGTCATGTGCTGGTCAATATAACAACAACTGAATTTGTGACAATAAAGGTTGGAATCATCTTAGAAGGCACTCGGAAGCTTGGGATGGGCAGAAGAACCTTGGATCTTACTGGCCAGTGCCAACAGGTGGTCTCTGCCTGTGCTGGGGCCATAGAGTGGACCTGGCTGCCCAGGCTTTTCTCTCAGGTACCAACGCCTGTTGCTGTTTGTACTTTGTCTACACCAGACTCCTGGAGGGTAACACATCGAGGAGCAAACACCCCTGTCCCCACCTGTCTGGGACAGCTGATTGGCAGTGATTCACGGATCTCTCTTTAAAAGTGTTCTAACAGATTGGGCGTGGTGGTGCCTGCCTGTAATCCCAGCACGCAGGAGGCTGAGGCAGGAGGATCACTGTGAGTTCAACGCCAGTCTGAACTACATAATGAGACCCTGTCTCAAAAAAACAAAACCAAAAACCAAAACAATAAAATTGTCCTACCAAAGGATGATGGTTAATCCAATGCCACATTTACCAGAAACTAGAAACAAAGATGTTGCCATGATGTTTGATTTTTTTTTTTTTTTTTTTTTTTTTGTCTTTTTTGAGACAAGGTCTTGCTATGCAGTTCAGGCTGGCTTTGAGCTCACTTTGTAGCCCAGGCTGGTCTCAAACTCGAAACAATCCTCCTGCCGTAGCCTCCTGAGTGCTGGGATTACAGGAGTGTGCCATCAGGCCTGGCCTGCCATGATGTTTGAAAGGGAACTTTTTTTTTTAGATTAATTTTTATTTTTTAATTAATTTATTTAAAATGCAAAACAATAAACAATTAAAATGATACAGAATTTCAAAAAATGGTAGAAAATTAACACTACTTAATATATTACATATTGTTATCTTAGAAGTAGTTGTTCAGGTTACAAGATTTAGGCATGAAAAAATAGTGATAAGATCCAAAATATACAATAGATATTGTGACAATGAAAGGAAAAGAAAGTGCTCAAAAGGAAAGAACAACTGGGATAGGGGGAGGAAAAAAGGGAAAAGATTATTTGTATGTGGCGCTATATATATATATATATATATATATATATATATATATATATATATATATATATTATACATACACACACATAAGATCATAGCTCTACTACTGATCTCTGCTAGTTCAGCAGAAAGGGAACTTTCTGATGAACTAACAGATTGAGTTCACAACTTTGCGCTTGCCAGGCAGGCGCTTACACCACTGAGCTAAATCCACAGGCCAAAAACAGGAGCTGCTTTCTTGATTGTAAGGTTGGGGTACCTACAAGTGGTTGGATTGTCTGGCTGCTGTGTGCACTGGGAACTGACCTGTGGGCTGTCTGTGCCCTGTTAAGAACCTGCTTGCTGAGGATTCACAGTGAGCTCAGATCCCTGAGTCTGCTGCTGGTATGCCGGCCTCAGGTAAGTTGGTAGAGGGGACGTGGTTGTGCACTGCCATCTTCTGACCGTCGTGTGGAATTTATCTATGAGTTTGCCTATAATCTCAGCACCCTGGGAGGCTGAGGCAGGAAGGTAGCAAGTTTGAACCCATCTCAGGCAACCTGGTGACTTAGAATGTGTTTCAAACTTAAAAAAAAGGGCTGGGGATGTAGTTCAGTGTGAAGGCCCTGAGTTTAATCCCTAGCATCACACATGAGAGCAATGGAAGTGCCTGTGTCTGGTTACAAGACTTAGGCATGAAAAAAACGGGTAATAAGGAAGTGCCTCTTTAAAAAAGTAGGCTGCAGGGAAAGACAACTGATGCGTCTTTTTTTTTCCACCTCCCGGGGAAGATGCATTGAGGGTCAGTGTCACTGCACCTTCTGTTTCTACCATGAATGTGCGCTGCCAGGAAGAGGATTGGGTCCCACCAGGGGTCAAACTCATGACCTTGTGCTTACCAGGCAAACGCTTAAGCCACTGAGCTAAATCCTTGGCCCTGGAAAGACAGTTGAGATAACAGCAAGAGGCCAGTCAAGAAAATGAACAGTGTTAGGGCACCGTTCTAGGTACCCTAACAAAGGGAGCTTCAGAGACTGATGACACAGGTGCTGGGAGGGCAGAAAGTAAGGTTACCCAGGAGACTGATAGCTCTAGAGCTGGTAGGGGGCGCGACAGGGTCACCCCAGTTCCTGCTGCTCTCTGGCTGGTGCCTGGGTGAAGCCAGGAGCTGGGTATGTGGTGCTGCTGCAGGTGGCTGGGGACCGACGCTGTCCCCCCCCCCTCCTGGGGAACATCATTGAGGGTCAGTGTCACTGCACCTTCTGTTTCCACCATGAATGTGTGCTACCAGGAAGAGGGTTGAGTCCCATTTTAGGGTCCCACCATGGACCTGACTTCTAGATTGCAGGCCCAGGACCAGGGAGGGGAGTGCTAGGAGCCCTGCTCTGGGAGACAGGAAACTCAGGTTCTGTTTTCTCTTCCCTTGCCTGGTTGGGCCCCTGGGGAGAAGAGCAGAGCATTCTGGCATGTAGCAGGAGCCACCCTATGTCCCTGGCATGTATCCCAAGCTAGTGCCTGGTAGCATTTAATGAAGAAATATCTAACTGCTAGATCTGTCCAGCTCCTGGCAAGAAGCTGAGGACATGTACCAGAAATGATGTAGTTGGAAGAAAATGCAGGTACTTACAGAGCTGTGGGTGAGTGTTGCCCTTACCTGCTCTGCACATGAAGGGGTGCAGGGGCAGCCAAGTGAGGGCTTGTAGCTGAAGAAGGGCTGCCCCCAGGGACTACAGCCTTCAGAAGAGGAAGGAAGCTGCTGCCAGCATGCTCTGCCCAGTGGACCCAATGTCAGCTTATCTAGGTGACCAAGGCCCCCAAAGCCAAAGGACGGCATCAGCTTCCGGAGTGTAGAGGGTGGAAATCTGCAGAAAGGGCAGGTGGCACGGCCAACTTGAAAACCTTGGGAGGGGCCTCGTAGGCACTTGGTTACGTAAGGACACAGTTCCTGCCAAAGGAAGACTTCATTCCCATCTCCCAGCTTGCAGTGACCCCATGCACCATGGCAGGGCCTGCACAGGCTACTGAATGACTTGGAAGGTGGCTTCTGTGCCTTCTCTCCAGTCTGGTGGGGTGCTACATGTGCAATAGGCACCCAAGGAAGACACCAAAATGCAGGCTATGGAAGACAAGCTGTCTGCATTCTCAGGGCAGAAGAGTTTGACCAGGGCAAGGCACAGGCCACCACAAAGATGCAGTGGCCAGAGTATATTACCCACATCACTGAAGTGCAGGTGTTCCCCACCCTGTGCAAAACAACCAGCTCACCTGCGCCTAGCCCAGGCTGTTTACTGCATGTGTGTTTGTGTGTGGGGAGAGGCATTTGGAATAAAGGTGCCCTGAGAGAAAGCCTTGGGTTTGCAGCTGGAGAACCCTGCTTTGGCCTGGCCTGATCACCTTGAGACCATTGGCTCTTCTAAGCCTCAGGTCCCTCTTTGGTAAGATGTGGTCCTTAAC
Organism: Dolichotis patagonum; assembly: GCA_004027295.1. NCBI lineage: Eukaryota > Metazoa > Chordata > Mammalia > Rodentia > Caviidae > Dolichotis > Dolichotis patagonum. The sequence continues at coordinate 87,225 of PVJX010005133.1, forward strand.
TGCTATTCCAGAGGAGGCCTCCCAGGAAAGCTGTCACAGCAGAGGAAGGGCCTTGGTGATTCATGGCAACCAGGGCCTGAGTGCAAGAGCTGAGCATCCACTGGTGAAGGGTGTACTGGGAGGCCCCTCAGGCTTTGTGGAAAGAGGAAAGGGAGGAGAGGGTGCAGCTGACCTCTCCTGGGCCACAGTACCTCAGTGTACTGCTTCAAGAGGCCTTGGTCGAAGGGCCTCTACCTGAAGAGTTTGTGAACTGGAAGGCAAGCAAGCAGGCCGGATCTATTTCCCTTAGCACGTCCGACTCCCATTTAGTTTTACCATGAGGTGAAGTATGTTTCCTTTCATTACTGAGTTTGGTGATCTGCAGCAGGGCCTCTTTCTCCAGCCTGTCCGTTGTGCAGTGTGCCGGGAACCACACTTGGATAAGCTAATCATCCATATGCACAGCCTGAAGAGATGATGATCTTTGAAAATTAATCACTTCATCCTGAGATTTGCAGAACTGAGATCTTTTTTTTTTAAATTTTTTTTAATAATTTTATTTAAAGAGGAAAAAACAAAACAAAATAAAACAGAATAAAGGGTAGCAACCATACAGTATTCCAAGGAAAAAAGGAAAAGTACAACAATAAAACCTAAGAAATTATTACTTGACTAATTACATACTGACTTCTTGGAAATAGTTGTTCAAATTACAAAGTTAAAGCATGTAAAGTAGAC
>PVJX010005134.1:0-31552 GCA_004027295.1 Dolichotis patagonum
TGTTCTCAGGGTTGGGGGCTGGGAGTTGTTTCTTATTTATCCCTTTCGTCATGTTTTTGTTTCCTTCCATACAAGTGTACAGTGTAATTCCCAGACCCTTTTCTTGTTGTTTAAGGCTCCTCTAGAGGGTGCAGGCTAGGAGCTTTAGCCCTCTTCAATAGGTTATCAGAGATTAGAGTTCACCCACGGGCATTGTGCGCTAGCTCCTCCCTTTCGGACCAGTCAAGCTTTGCAGGCCTTCACTGCATCAGTGTGCACTGATCTCAGGGAAGTATTATTGTAGTGACTCACTGGCTCCCTGCCAGGGGTGGAGCCTAATCCAAGCAGATTCCACCAATCCTCTCAGCGAGGGGAGCAACCAGCTAAAGCCACTTCCTTGTGGAGTTAGGGCTGTCCTGCCCAAATCCAACATGTCGTCCAGTCGGTTTCCCCTTTCCCGTGGGAGGGTCTTATTCCCATCATTCACTGCGTGTTGATGCCTGTCCGAAAACTGCTGGGCTCCCCGACCTCCGACTTCAGTGCAGCTGCAGTGTGAATTAATGGTGCCTCTGGGTGGGTAACATGCAGGACTGGTCTGGGCGAGCTGCACGCAGGGCTGTACAGCTCTGCGCTCCAGCTCAAGCCAGTGGTTCGGTGTGGATCACTTTGTCAGGTCTCCATCAGGGATTCAGGTGGCTTGAGGAGGGTGCCATGCTCGCTGATCTTAGCTTCTCTGATGGTAGTCCCAGGACCTCATATTCAAGCAGTTTTTTGCACTTTAGTTTTTTCCTGCGTTGTGAGAGACCATCTCTGTTTGGGTCTCTCCAGGGTGTTTTATTCTGGCATTTGAGCTGTCTCTCTCAGAGAGGGTCTATCTCCTGCTACCTACCAGTACACCATCTTGTTGACCACCCACTTGTACCTCTCTTAATACTTAACCAGTCATAGGGGAATCTCACAATCTTGTGAGTTTTACCTCCTGAAGAGAATAAAAAATTGCAGAGAAAATGGCCCTATATTTTGGCAGGGCAGATGAAAGGAACTTCTCTGAAATATGCCAGTGTATTCAGTTCTTTAAAAAAGCATACAGTACAAACTAGTCACCCAGGGTAACAGCAAGGACTTATCAGCACCTCCTTACTCACTGGTACCCAGATTAGCAGCCATTGCCCAGGGCTCTCCTATCCTGATTCTTCTCTCATGGGGATACAGAGGCCCTAAGCAAACTGTTCACAGGGAGACACACCTCAGATCAGGGCACTAAGCCAGGTGTAGGCCAGAGAATCACAACAACAGCAGTGAAAGAGTTATACCTAGACTATTCCCAAGTACAGAGACAAAGGCACCATCATGCTTAATGACCCAGGAACAAGTTTTGAAGAATCTGTGAGTCATAGCCTCAGGGACTTGTGGTGACTGTCACATGTGGAGTTCTGGGATTGAGAAAGCACTGCAAAGCCCTGTGAGACCAAGCAGTCTGCCCCATCTTTCAGGGCAGCTGAGATCTGCACCCACGACAGTTCTTTCCAGCATCCCTCAGCTGCTACTAAATCACTTGCAAGAAATCACTTTCTTCTGCAGAGCCCTAAAAAAATCACTAAATTTGCAAACTGGGAGAGGCAGAAAAGCTGAGCAACTTGAGAAGCAATCAGTAGAAATGTAAAAAACAATCCAGATAAGTGTCCATAGAGATTACTTCTTGCTTGGCCATAAAAACCATTCATTTCCTGTCCAAGTTGAAAGTCAGCAAGAAGTAGTAATGAAACAGAGAAAAGCCATTAGAATGGTGCATGAGGATGGGGTTAGCACCTACTGTGAGATCATAGGGGACTTGTGAAGTTACCAGCCATGGGGGACAGGCTGAATAGAACTTGGAGAGAAAGCATGCAAAGCTGAGCACAGTAAACTTGGGGGAGCAAGTCGAACTTGCAGCACAATCTCGTCTCGGAACCTGCCAAAGTTCTGAGGTCACCAGAGGCTGCTGAGGACTGCAGACTTTGTAGGGTTTTCTGGTGTGTGTGTGTATGTGTGTGTGTGTGTGTGTGTATGTGTGTGTGTTTCCTTCTAAGATGTTAGGGTTTTTTATTGGTTGAATATCATGCCTTCATGTATTTGATTTTGTGATTCTACCTATGTGTACAAGTGTTCTAGTGTTGTCTGTAAAGCATTCCATGGGATAACTTACATGTGCATCCTTCAGAGGGTTTTTCTGGATATTATCAAATATTGCTTGATTTTATGGTTTAATAGTTGGATTCTGTCTTCCTATCTCTTTTCTCACTTCACACTTTCAATCTCAACCACTCTTTACCTGAATAGTTTTCCCCCTTTTACCTTCTCCTGTCAGATCCTCCATTTTCTATTTTGTACTTATTGTCTCAGTTTCCATTTCTGTTTTTTAGACACTCATCACTAACAGTAATCAAAGTTCTATAGTATTTTAAAACAACACATTGGGACCCTCTGCACCAAGGGTGGTTTTATAGTGTTGCTAAAATAGTGTTCATTAGGTCACAAATTGTGCCCCATTTCCCTGTTTCTTCTTTCAGGGTCAGTTTAGGTCTCTCCCACCCCACAGTCTCTCACCTTCCTGTCCTCCCGTTGCATACTCACACTACCCCAAGCCTCCCCAGTCTTTTCTGAATATAGAAGCTATTATTAAAATATAGCCTCTCTTGAGTTTTTCTGTTTTCATGTGTGAGAGTTCTGTGTTTATAAACAACTCTAAATGAGTTTTAAATGTTGTTTTATACAATATTTTATGTATATGCCAATGGCTCCACAAAACATTTGTTACTTAGGTCTTTTAATGTAGGTTCTCTTCTAGCTTAAGAATTGGATAGAATCTCCATAAAGACCGCATTACCTTTCTACCTGTAAATCAGTCCCTTTCCTCTCTTCCTTTTACTCCCACATGTGATCTGTCAAATTCCCTCCTTCTTTACACCTTTTTATGCCTATAAAAATAATATCCTAAAAGGCTGATTTCTTTCATTGGTTGGACTTTCTTCTTACTCTCCAGTTTTTATCACTTTTTCTTCTTTTAATTATTTTAAATCATTTTTATCATGTATCTTAGAACCTTTTCTGTATCATTTTTTTGTATTTTTTCATGATATGGTTTGAGTCAGAATGTCTCCCCTAAAGCTTCATGTGGTCATGGGACCGGGTTCTGAAGTTTGTGAAAGACTCATAGTCTGATGCTGGGTTTATAGGTGTGAGTGCTATACCCCAGTGGGTGTGGCCTATATATGATATAGAGACAGAAAGAGTCTTGTTTCTGTGTTCTATTTTATTATTGTTACTTGTGCTGTTTTTTTGGCACTATGAAGCATTGCCCTCTTCCATGGACGACTTTGCCATGGAACCAGTTGATTTGGGATTGAAACCTCCACAAAGTGTGAGCTAAATAAAACTTTCCTTCATTGATTTTGGTGTCAGATGTTGTGTGCCAGCAATGAAAGAAAAGTAACCAAGACAGAACTTGGTACCAGACTAGTATGCTGGTTGCTGTGTCTGTATCTAGTGATGAGGTTCAACAGCCTTTGATAATGGTATCTGAGAAGAGTTTGGAAAGGTTCACAAATATCAGCACAAATCTAGAATGACTCAGGTTGTTCTGGATGGCAGATTCTTGTCAGAGGTCAGAAATCCAGAAAACTAGTAAAGACCACACTTGGGAAGTTTCTGCTGGGAAGCAGAATTTCATCGGTTGTGGGCCTCCAGATGATGTGTGTTATGGCTTGGCAGAAAGTTCGTCTGCATTTTACCGATGTCCAGAGACGTTTCCTGATACTGAGATTAAGCACAGTACACTAACTAATCTGGCAGAAAAAATTTCAAGGCAGTCTAATGTTGAGTGGAGGTATGGCTATTGTTGGTGGCTTTTAGCCAGATTAATGTTGTGAATCAAAAGCAAAGAGCCCAGCAAGATGTTTTAAAACACTGTGAGTTTGGCCAAGAAAAAAATTGCAATGAAGCTGTAAACTGCAAAGTAGAGCTCAGATCTCTAATGTTGAGAAGCAACAGGAGAGACTATATGGCTTTACAGTATCACATGCAGCAGTGAGTCCCCATGCTTAACAGCCTCAAAACAGCAAAAGTGAAAGACTTTGCTTTGAGGAGAAAGCTGTGAGGCACCATGTTCCAGAATGGCAACAGAGGGCACACAAGGTTCCATAATGATGGCAGCTGCAGCGTTTCACAATGGTGGTGGCACAGAGAATCTGTTTCTCAGAATCATTTTCAGAGTGCTCAGCAATCCAGCCACTTGACTCCTATTGCCAGGAGAGAGGAAAGCTTGGCTACTGCTCCAACAAACCACACACCTCAACATCATCCACATGGTGTTGGTTTGAGGTACATGCAGAACTCAAGAGACCACGAAGTCTGAAATGCTAGAGAGTCAAACCAAGTTGACTCCAGCATCCAGCACAATGTGGAACTCTGGAATCCAGAGTGTATTCAGGCACTCTGGAGGCAGAATCAGGAGGATTCCTGCAACTTCAAAGCCAGCCAGGGCTGCAAAGTGAGTGACAGGACAGCTTTAACTGCATAGTTAGAACTTATCACTAAATAGTACCAAAATAAAAAAAATACATTATTCAGCTGAAGGCTGAAGTGTTCATGATATTAAATACTAAATTATATTCATCAATGTAAGTCAGTACATTTTCATAGTGTTCACATTTGAAGAGAAGATAGGAATATTCAGAGAGAAATATTGCTATATAACAGGCACCAGAGAAATGAAACTTTGCTCACTCTGAAGATGGAGAAAAGGCCACCAGTCAAGGAATGAAAAGAACTTAAGATACTGGAAAGACTAGAGAGAGAGATTCTGTTCTATAGCATATAAATGGGAAACACCTGACAATATGCTGAATTCATCCTTGGAGTCTGGTGGTGGGTATTATCCTTCAGAACTATAAAGTAAGGAATTTCTCATCTCAATTCCTTGAGTTGGTAAATTACTATAAAATAATATAAAATTGATGCACACTTCTTGGCTGTATTTTTGTAAAACAAAGCATCTAAGGAACCTCTTCATCTTCTGCTCAGCCCTGCAGACTTCCTCATGCATCAGGGGGACACAGTCTGTCAGGCAGCAGGAGGAAGTGCTCAAGTCCTGGGCAGCATGGAGAGCAAGCAGCGGGGGAGACCCTGAGAGGGAGTTTATGTTCAAGGCTGAATCACTGTGGGAGGAGCATTCAGACCCTGCACACAGTAATAATGCACCACATCTTCAGCCTGCACATTGCTGATGGTGAGAGTGAAATCTGTGCCAGAACCACTGCCACTGAAGCGATCTGAGACCCCAGATGCACGGGTGGATGCGTAGTAGATGAGCAGTTTGGGGGATTGTCCTGGTTTCTGCTGGTACCAGCTTAAAATATTCTTGTTATTACCACTGTATAGAAGACTCTGGCTGGACTTGCAGTGGATGTTGGCGCTCTCTCCAGGAGAAACTGCCAAGGAGGCTGGAGACTGGGTCATCACAATGTCACCACAGACACCTGTAATGTGGAAAGCAAAGTGATTATACACACCTGTTCACACACATGCTTTACCTTATAAATTTTGAATTAAATCCTTTAAAATGTAGACTCTGATTCTATTGTAAATTAGTACATATTTGGGTCATATTATTTCTCATTGCATTTTGAAATTATAATTTGGACTCCATAGAGATACTACTCTAACTGATTTGGAACTGTGCAGTTTCTCACCAGAGATCCAGAGCAACAGGTATGTGAAGACCTGGATCTTGGACCTCATCTTGCTGCTCCTGACTCCCTGATGGAGCTCAGATCTCCTTACAAAGGCCTCGTTTATAAAGTCTGAGAAGCTAGGTTGGCCCTGGAGGAGCCTATGAAAACACATCTGTAAATAAGGAAACAAATTGCATGAGCAATGAGCTATGAAAATAACTGATTAAAATACCTACACAGAAAGTGAACTTGGATGTCAACAAAAACTCAGTAGTTAATTCAGAAACTCTGAGTTCATTTTAGAAGTGCTAAAATTGCAAACCTCTAAGTTACTTAAGTAAGGACTTTAATCTCAAATAAAAAAAAGATTCAAATGGATTATACATGTTACAGGAGTAATAGGTTGGCTGCTTGACATCAACCTACTGAGTTATACAATAAAATGTTCTAGAATAAACAATAATGTAAAAATTAAAACAAAGGAGAGAGACACAGAGGGAAGAAAAAAGAGAAAGACAAAAGGAAACCCTCTACTTCTAAACAAATTCATATTTTTTATGACCAACACAATGCCTATTTTCCAAAGCCACATTTATCCTGATGCTGAGGGACACAGAACATGGCTGAGCTCCTGTGTCTCCCAGTGCATGAGCCATGGAGCCAGGAGATTTAAGCTGGGGGCCAGAAGGATGCTGTGGAAGTATGAATCAGAGACACAGAGGACTCTGCTTTCCACAACAGCTGGGAACTAAGAAGAGGGATCAAAGTAAACTGGAAAATGGAGACAGAGAGAAAAAAGATAAAATATAATTGGAAATTAATGGCTGCAAAGCAACACTGTCAAAGTATTCTTTCTCCAAAAACACCTACTTTAGAGAACATAGAAATCAATGATCCTGAAATTAGTTTAAGATGGCACGTGTGACAATTAGGTTCCAAAGTAAAACATCCCTGAAATAAGACAACAGGATTCTAATTCCCTAAGAAGTCTTACAAATAATTTTTCTACAGTAAATAGACTACAAATGGAGATTTGTGGCACCCCAAAACAAAAAGATAATTTGAGTATGAAAGAAAAATAATACAAATTATAGGGTATATAATTTGTTCTAGGTTTTAGATTGTCAATCATGACAACATTTTTAGAATAATAATTCATAAATATATTGGAATTCTGAATAAATTATAATACTATAGATATATTCAGAGAATAGAAAGCTATGAAATTATAAAAAAGATTAACCAACTGGATACAACTGAAATCTCAGTATCTCTCACATCCAATAAAATAATTGATCTTGATGTTTTTAACAGTAAGCCAGAAATACTTTTGACTATGAAATATGTCTTAATTTTTCCACTTAATCAATTTGGTCTCATCTTGTGTTTTTCCATATACAAAATATTATTATATATAAAATACTAATATATAGAAAATACTATTATGTATAAAATACTATTATAATAAATACTCATTACTCAATTCAAACTTTGCATAAGATTACTAGGATACCATCATATGAGAGAGAAATATAGTATGGACTGAGAAAATTCCTAATTTCCAAAAACAAGAAAACGAAGAGTGAGTGAAACTGTCTACACTGACTCCTAACAAGTTGGCCTATTGTCTAGATCTTTATTTCAGTTCATAAGTTGGCTTTGTTTCTGCTTCAAGGAGCTCAAATTTATTTTCTTTCACTTCACTTATTAGTGATTGTTCAACTAAGGAGATGGAGAAGAGGGTCTTCAATACAAGGATAATGAAATGTGTAAACATATCAGCATCAGTCTGAACAAAGCAGAATTTTCCACCTGCAAAGTCCTTTTGACTAGATTGTTCTTATGCAGACGCCTCACTAGATCCAAGAAAAGACTTTATGTAACACTTATTCCTAAGATTCTCAGGGTTTAAAGACCATACATACACAGAGGATAAATAAAAGCCATAAACTTTTATACATAATAAAACAGAACAGAATACATGGTTGGTTCCTCATTTTCCCACAAACCACAATATGCTAGTGATCACAATATGTAGTGGCTATATTAGACTCCTTGGGCTATCATAAAAATACTATGGACTTACTGCCTTAAAACAACACAGGATTATCTTCTCACAGCATGGAAGACAAGAAGTCTGGAATGAAAGTTGCTCAGTAGCTTCTGTTCAGCACAATTTCCTACAGTGAGCATCTAGGAAGAGGCCTAGGAGAAAGTCAGGCAGAGGTCCAGATTACCCGGAGACACTGAAAGACTTGGCTCTTTCTGGATCTTTCTCATGTATTGTATCATATTTTACACTGTGGACAGTTAATGATGGTGGTCCAATATCCATGGCAAGAAAGAGGACATTTGAGAAGTGGTTTTCTGTGTTAATTTGGGAATAACATGAACATAAAATTATCCTTTGCTCATTCAGTGCAATATCAAAGGAGTTCTTATCTTAAGAAATGTTTATGATTAATCTGATATGTAGAGACAGAAATCAATGCAACAGTTTAAACAGTTATAAGTATAATAATGCAACAGTAGAACAATACAACAGTTTAAAAAGTAGTCACTAGGAAATTTATATTTTCTATGTAAATTATAGTTCTCTCTGGATACCAAAAGAAAAAAAAGACAGATTTTTTCCACCTCTCAGTTGTTTGACTTGAGTGTACTTATGGAGTTGAATCACAAGGTATGGAGAAAACAGTCTGTCTAACATTGTTTTCTAACATTCTTATCATTCCATTGGTAACTGCAGATGTCATAAGCACTTCACTAATTCCACTCCATCATGTTAGTGATAGAAAACTCTGATGATCAGCAATTGTGAAGTGGGACTTGTTTCTTTCTCCCATTAACAGGAGGGAGCTAAGTATTGTGTCTTCTACCCTCCCAGACTCTGATCTGGATGAATGCATGTGTATCCTACGATCTCTCAGGCAGGAGGGTCACATGCACTGTGACTCCTACACAGGTCCAGATTTTCAGATTGAGGGCCAGACAGCATGGACTTCATATCTTTTTGTTTTCCTTCTAATACAGAATATATTTTATAATACTTACCTCACATAGGAAGCCTATAATCCTGGCTTGACTCCTCCTATGTCACTCAGTCAGAGAAATTCTATAGAGTGCCTGAGGAAAATCATTCCCTGCAAATCTCAGTTGTGAACTCAGGAGGAAGCAGCTGATGCTACAAGACTCTCTAACACATGGCCTGGGCAATTTTTTTGCAAGAGGCTGAAGCACTGTGAGAGGGAAATTATAACACTGATGACAGTAATAATTGCCTACATCTTCTGATTGGGGGTTGTTTATGGCTTGAGTGAAGTTGGACACAGACCCGCTGCCACTCAACTGACCAGAGATCTGAGATGCCCAGGTGGATGTCCAGGAGAAGAGCAGCCTGGGAGCCTACTTTGGTTTCTTCTGTTACCAAGATAAGTAGTTCCTACTGCCATTTCTACAGAAAACACTCTTGCTGTAGCTACAATTTATGGCAATGGTCTTTCCTACAGCCTGGGTCACTGTGATATCTCCATAGGTCTCTGCAACCAGAAATAGAGCAGTATCACACACACACACACACACACACTCACACTCACCAGCAAGTGAAAACAAATTATGACACACACATTAAAATGTCTTGTAAACTTCATTTTAAAATTTCATTAAAATTGGGCACATATTTAGTTCCTTATTGGGAACAGTTTTTATCTTATGAAATCTTAAAAATATGTTTTCAGCTATGCATTTTACTCTGAAGAGATTGTAGTAATTAATTTCTCACCAGAGACCCACAGGGGCAAGGCTAGGAAGACCTGTTCTGGACACCATCTTGCTGAGCCTTCTGCCTACTGTAGTTTATAGGTCACTGCAAAACTCTTGTTTATAAAACCTGAGGAAGTGAACTGGGCCTGCAGGGAATCATACAAAATGAGCAAAGGGAAGCAAATTGTATAGACAGTAGGCTGTTATACTAACTAATATATATCAGAAGACAATAAAAATATACTATCACATGAAGTGTCCTTGTGTGACTAGAAAATACACTGCACTCAACTTACTAGCTTTATGATAAACTTAGAAACTCTAGTATTAAAAGAACAGTGGATATATTAAAGAAGACTGTCTATGCTAAATCCAAAAAAGAAAGAAACTAGAAACAAAGCAGCCAAAGAAAGAGAAAAGTAGAGAAACAGGTAGGAAAGAAGAGAGGCAAAGAGGGAGGAAGGAAAGCAGCAAAGGGGGAGGGGCTGACACCTGAGAAAGAAGAGAAACATGAAAATAATGTAAAATAACTTTCACACTAGAATTGTGTACTCAGAAAAATGAGACATCTAAAAGCAATACAGAATAACTTTTAGACATACAAGAGCTGAAAGAACATATCAATAGGTTTACACAACCAGAGATCATCATAATTTCTCCAGAGAAAAGAAAGATAACAGCAGATGAAAATTTGAAAACAGCAAGAATGGTAACCAAGGAACAATGTCTAACTTTTTGTATTTTAAATATTTTCATGCCTAGATGAATATGTCATCAAAAATTGTAACAATATATTACACAGTTTATAACATGTAGAAGTAAAATGTATGAAGATAGAAAAATTTAAAGACTACTGCCTGTAGCATCATTCTTAAAAGAATGCTAATGAGAATATTTTACCTAAGTTAAGCCAGATGGTCCCTTAGACAGAGTCACAGCTGTACAATGGGAAGGTTGCCAACCTTTCTTGTTTTCTGGTATCCCTTCCACCCAAGTAGCACTAACACTCTTCTATCCACTGGAGTCATTAGGTCAGGATTAAGAAACTAAGTGTGTGACTTAATAGGTGTATTTTTGGTATGTTTATTAATTTATGCTTCCTGTACTTAGCTATGTATACTGTGGGGAGTTTTCACATGCATATAACACATCTTAATTATTTTTTACTGTCTCTTATCCTCCTTTCCATGCTCTTCCCTCTATGTCCAGTTTCCAAACCAATGTGCAAAGCATTTCTCTCCTTAGTTTGCATTATCTTTCTTTCTTGTCTTTATTTATATTTTGGATTTCACATACAAGAGAAGCATTATAATACTTATGATTGTGCACCTGATTTATTTCACAGTTACAGATGGTCTCAAGGTGCATTCCATTTCCTACAAATTAGTGCTTTATAGGGTTCTGTAGTACTCCATTGTGTATGCATACCACATGTTTTTATCCATTCCTCTGTTGAACATATCAACTGGTTCCATATTTAGTGTTTATGATTAGTGCTATTATAAATATGTGTGTCCAAGTACCACTCTACTTTGGTATCTTTAACAATTTTGGTGAAGATAACTAGAACAGGAAGAGCAGGATCAAACAGAATTTCTATTTTTAGTTTTTTGCAGAATCTCCGTACAGAGTTCCATAGCAGTTGTACTAGTTAACATTTCCACCAACATAGTTGCGGTCTTTGTTTTTCCCCACGCCTCAACAATATTTAGAATTGTTTGGTTTCTTCATGACAGCCATTTTTTCTGGAGGAAGGTGGAATCTCAGTGTTGTTTTAATTTGCATTTTTTCTCAGGGCCATACACACTTATTTATATACTTATTGAAAATTTGTTCTTCTGAGAGCTTCTGTTCATTATAACTGCCCGTATATGATTGTCTCTTTTATTTGGAAGTTCTATTTTACAAAGATCTTTATATATGTTCACTGTTAGTCTTCTTTTGATGAGTATGGGGGCAAAGACATTTTTATCATTCTATAGATTGTCCTCTCATTCTTTTCATTGTTTCCTTAACTGTGCAGATGAGTTTTAATTTGCTAAGATTGTATTAATTGTTTCGTGATGTTATTTAAGGTACAACTGAGGCTCCATTCAAAAAGTCTTTATTTCTATTTCTTCATAGCTTTTATCTATATTATCTTCAAGCAGAGTAAGCTCTTCTGTTTTAATGCCAAGTGTTCTGTTCCATTTTTATTTTTATTTTACTGTGTGGTGAGAAAAATGGATTTAGATTCAAATTCCTCATGTATGTAACCAGTTCTCCCAATACCATTTGTTAAACTGGCTGTCTTTCCATCAGCAAATATTTTTCATCCTCTTCTGAAAGATCAGATGAATATATGTGTCCAGGGTTTCTGCATCCTATATTTTGTTCCATTGATCCAAGTGTCTGTTTTTGCAGCAAGTATAATGCCATTTTTTATCACTGTAGCTTTGTAATATATCTTAAAGTCTGGGATTGTGATGCTTCCTGCATTGCTCTTGTTGATTAAAACTGAAATATCTATTCTGGATCTATTTTGATTCCATATAAATTACAGCATTGTCTTTCCAAGTCTTGAGAGGGATGCTGTTAGTAATTTGACTGGTATAGTATAAAATCTATATATCTCCTTTGGGAGCATAGCAATTTTGACAGGAAAAATGGAAATAACTGTTTGATTTTCTGATGTTGCCATTTTGACTTCTATCACCTTTTTCATATTTCCTTAGATTACATTATACTGATTTTCCACTTCCTTGGTTAGGTAATTCCTAAAAATTTAATTTTCCTGGAAGCCATTACTAATGTTATCATTTTCCTAATTTCTTTTTCAGTGGGTTCATAATTGGAGTATGTGTATTTCTGGCCTCTGATGGCTGTTTTTTACTGTAATTTGCTCTGGAGGAAGCCAAGCGCCACCTAGTGAGAACACTCAAGCAGTATAATAAGGGGTTCACAGAGTAAGGAGCTGAGGTTCTCTGCCAATAGCCAGCAAAATTAACTCCCAACCAGTGAGTAGTTCATTTTGAAAGCCAGCGGTGATGTGTTTGGATGACTGTAACTCTATTAGACAGCAAGTGTACAATCCAAAAAGAAATTTTGACCCCAGAAATATTTTACGAATTGAAAACACACATTGATGTTAAACGTATGACAGCACTGACACAGGGCTTCTCATTTGTCCACATAAGTTGGGTGACACAGTAAGGTTCCTCCCTCCCAATATGGTCTGTGATTTAAAGCTTTCTATTAAAATGTTAACTATTACTAATGGCAATGATTTCAACCTTCTATTCCATGTGTGTGTGAATTTTAACAGTTTTCTATATGACACATTGAAGTAAAGCTTTAACATAATATTTCTGGACAGTGCATTCAAGTAAAATGGACACTCCGAGAAGATGTTCAGTGAAGCTACCTGGCTTCACTTTCCTCCCTATTACATCATGTGGTGGTAATAGGGATTTTTTCACCCTAATCTGAAAAAAGCAGTGAAGAAAATTCCTTCTGATGGCACCAAGACCAAAGTCATGGCCACCTCAGGAGCTAGCATGGCAATGTTTAGTTGTACCCAGCATAGACCCCAGGTCCCAAGCAGGTTCTAGGTATATCCCTAGTCTAGTTCAGGATAATGACCAAAGGCAAACCTGCCTACTGCAAAGCCCAGAGATTTACCAAGCTCTTCTCATATCTTTGTAAAAGTTATAGTATCTGGAATCCTCTCAAAATGCCCTTCTTCTTATATGTGATAGAATGACTTTAGCAGGTGTTTTAGGAGAAGATCATAAGTTTTGAAGGGGGAAGTCCTCCAAAGAGATTATGAGACCTTGGGCTCCCTCTTTTTTCATGGCTTAGCCATGAAATGAGCAAGCCTTGTTCATTTACTTGCTTCCTTCCATGATGTGCTGTCTCTCCATGGACAAAACGAGGAAGCCAGAGTCGTGGATTAAAATTTCCAATTGTAAGGGAAAAAAACTTTTCTCTTTCTAAGTTGATTGCATCAAATGCTTTGTTACCATGCTGGAAATCTGGCTCACAGTGAGACCTCCAGTAGAACTATTCTTCTCTCTCCATATTGATAAGGTTGGCTTCCATTGCTACAAAAAGTGATGTTAATACAGCATCTAATGATGCTGAAGACAGTATCATTTAGTGACTTTATTACTCAGGAATCCAGCAAAATAACTGCCATAATGCAAGATCAGGAGTTTTCTGATGATGATACACATGGCAATTGATGTCAACTACCCAACGTCTTTATGGCCAAGGTGGGCCTCCTACTCTCCACTGTTACTCGAAAGACTCATTAGGATTTATGTTCCAGTTCTTCTGGGAATATGCCTAGAAGCAGGATAGCTGGGTCAAATGGGACTTCCATACCCAGCTTTTTGAGGAATCTCCAGACTGACCTCCACAGTGGTTGCACCAGTCTACACTCCCACCAACAGTGTAGAAGAGTTCCTTTTTCCCCACAGCCTCTCCAACACTTGTTGTTGGTAGTGTTTTCTATCTTGGCCATTCCTTCTGGAATGAGATGGAATCTCAGTGTGGTTTTAATTTGCATTTCACTCATGACTAATGATGATGAACATTTCTTCATGTATTTATTTGCCATTCGTATTTCTTCATCTGAGAACTGTGTATTCATTTCAGATGCCCATTTTTGGATTGGGTCTTTGAATTTCGAGGGTCTGATTTTTAAAAATTCTTTATAAGTTCTAGACAGAAGTCCTTTGTCTGAGGCGCTGTCCATGAAGATTTTTTCCCAATTTGTGGGTTTTCTTTTCATACCACATATATAGCATATACATCATACCATAGTGATATATGTGCACCCATGTTTATAGCAGCACAATTTGTAATAGCCAGATCGTGGAAACAACCTGAGTGCCCATCAACTGAGTAATGGATAAAAAAGTTGTGGGATTTTTATACAATGGAGTACTACTCAGCTATAAAAAATGATCACATCAAGACATTTATAAATAAATGGACACAACTTGAGACCATTCTCTTAAGCGAAATAAACCAAACTCACAAGGGTAAATACCATATAGTCACCCTAGTATGAGATTTGAAAAGAGTATATAAGAATTTATGGTAAGCATTAGTCCCCATCTCATAGCTTTTAAGTCTTTCAAAGTTTTCAATCATCAGTTGGAATGGTTTTATCCTGTTTTGTTTGACTATATCATACGAGATGATATGAACAGCTGTTTTGAAGAAAACAAAACATTATGACAGCTATTGCTGATTTAATATCATCCTTCTTAGAAGTCCTACCATGCTTTTTTTGTTCTACTACCATTGGTTCTATCTATCACATTGTGTCTTATTGAAATTTGAATATGTGTGATAGTTTAAACAAAATTTTTTTATCAAAAATGAGATATTATAGTACCCATTGATCATTTTCTGTTATTCGGTTCAGAAAGCCCCATAATTCTTTCACTCTATGCATGGATTTATACTATTTTGTTATGTTTGATATTATTGTATTTGAAACTATGCTCAACTATAGCAGAGTAAGAGATATGATGTTAGCTACAGTTGATGTCCAGTTGTCTTAATGTAAAGTACTGTGTTGCCTATGTTGTCCTGTTCTGATCTGCTCTGTACTGCCCCCTTTTGTTTTATACTCTTTCAAATAAAAAAAAGGATTTATGTTCCAAAAGAACCTTTGTTTCCAAGTGTTATACTTGTAAAAAGTTGTAAGCTAATAGTTTTAAGATTAAACAGTGACCTCCATACCTCGAGCCAATCCTCATGACAGCTAGTAAATTTCAATAGTCACTTTCTCACTTTTGTTGAAGATCTTCCTCCAAGACTACCATTATCTCCAAAAACTAAGAGAGAATGAAAAGTTTTACTACAGGGATAGCTAATATCTAATATATAATTGTTGACTTTTAGAACAACATTCAAAGTACGTGTAAACAACCCCACTACAACATTCTCTGATATTTCTATGCAATCACAATGTGCCTTCCATCTGGATGACCTTAACCCATTGCCACTGTAACGAAAGATGGGAAGACCATGGTTATATTGCACAGGCAGAAGAAATAAGCTTTTCTGTCATATTGATCATGAGGTTAGAAACAAAAATAAAATTGAAGACACTTGCTATGCATTTAACTATGAGTCAGGAGAAAATTTGCAAAGATGTCTTCTTAGATGGAAAGGCAGACAAAAGCAAGTTGAAGGGCAGTGAAAATCAGTTCTAGGGTGGAAAATATTAGAATTCTGGTATGAATTCAGACATCTCCCACACAGTGACTCTAGTATATGTGTGATTCTGCAGTTCAGGGGAGCAGCCTGAACAGGAGACACACATATGGGGATATGAGGTAACACCAAGGGTAATGATCTCAATCAGCTAAAGACAGACAGCGATCTGGCATCTAACTCTAAAACACAATAGTTAGGAGATGAGGAGAAACCACCACCAGAAACTGCGAAAGAGTGTCCACCAAACTGGTTATTGAACTCAGCATGACATCCATCCACCAAGCAAATAGTTGAAAAATATCTTTTTCAGTTTTAAATATAACATTAAAATGCTAGGGCTGGGGATTTAGCCCCTTGGTTCAAGCATTTGCCTTGTAAGTGGGAGGTTGTGATTTCATTCCCCATTGCCAAGAAAAAAGAAAAAATAACGAAAATGCTAAGTGAAGCAAAGCTTCCAGTTAGGGCTGGTTGATACTGAGTGGTCCTAACACTGTTTCCTTGTAGAATCACAGCTCTCTCTGTACAAGAAGAGCTAGAAATTTATTTTTGCAAATTGGGTAAGTACTACATTCTGCTGGCCAGTTTTCTGCACTACAGGTTCCAAAGAAGATGGTGGGCCAACCTTCAGAATATCTCTAACTATATTCCCCGCCACACTGTAATCTTCTTGCATTATCTATCTTCTTTAACTCGGTGTACTGCAACTTTCTGAATCTAAAACCCTACGTGTCTCACTGTTTTCATTCTTCAATCAGGAAAGGTGCCCACAGAACAGTTTTTCCAGGGTTATTTATACAATTCATCAAAGTTTTCAGTGCTCTGCCCCTTGTTTAGAGGTACTATTACCCCCACCCCATTCTCAACAGAGTACAGCATGCAAGCCATTCCTTGCAGCTCTGAGATCTTGTGTGCTCACATTCTTTATCCATAAACTAACAACTCTGCTTTCACTCCCTACCCAACCACTGCCTATATTTGGTGGTAGAAACATACAGAAAAACACAAAATCTTATTTGAGAATTGTAAAAATACGTATTACATAGTTGATTAATACAATTTATGTCAATTTGCATATTGTTTTGATATAAAACAATCCCTAGTGACATTTGTTTAATTATATTTAATTATATTTATTTATATATATTTATTATATATTATAATTATATAATTATAATATAATTATACTATAATTATATAATTATAATTATAATTATATAATTATATAATTATAATATAATTATACTATAATTATATAATTATAATTATATAATTATATAATTATAATATAATTATACTATAATTATATAATTATAATTATATAATTATATAATTATAATTATATAATTATATTTATTTATATATATTTATTTAATTATATTTAATTATATTTATATTTGTTTAATTTGTTTAATTAAGTATTGTGTTTGCTTCAGACACAGCTATTTTTTTATACTGGGCTATCTTTTGCAATAATTTTGATTTCTTAAATAGTGCACTAATAATTATTTGTACAAATGAATGAATTTGGGGCAAGTTTTTAAACTTTTCCCCCAAGGTGAATGTCTCATTCACTTTACTTTAGTCTGTTCCCCATAGCAGGGACTCTGAGCACATGTATGTTTCTTAAATATGTGAGATTTAAGGCATCACTCTCAAGAGAACACGGGTTCTATGAAAACTGTAACCCACAGATGAGGATGCAGGACTTCCAGCTACAACTTATCCTCCAAATCCCAGGTTTCTAAGCTGAAAGGGCATCTCAGGCTACAGCCAGGGCTAGAGTCATCATGGGGATTTCATTGGAGCTTGATGTGGATAAGGGGATGGCACCTGTTTGGTCAGTAAAGAAGCACAGGTTCATAAGGGGAGGAAGAACTCAGCACATTCAGAGATCAGAAAGGAGGCATAGCAAGTAGGAGGAGAGGAGAAGGGAAAGCATGGTAAGAAAGACAGCAAGGAAGAGGCAGGGCAGGCACTCTGTAACCACCTTGGGACTCATGAGCATCCCAATTCTGGCTGAGGGTGTAGCTCAGTGACAGAGCGCTCACCCTGTGCAAGACCTGTCTAAGATGAGCTCCATCCCACAAAAAGCAAGAAAAGAAAAACCTACTGCTCTGCCCACCTAGCCCTGTGTCTTCTCACTCCCTGGATGTGGACAAGGCTTTGGTATTTCTCAGACTTTTCCTCAAGATCTCAAACACAGTAATGGTAAAGGACACAAGTCAGAGAGGCAGCCCTAGAATCATGAATGAGGTTCCAGGTGAAAGGTGAGAGCTCTGAAAAATTAAGGTGACAGAAAAATTTAACTTTTATTTTGATTTTTTAAAGATAATTCTGGGCACTGAGTGAAAGAAAGCAAACATTAAACACCTATTTATAAATTTGCTTCCCATGTGACTGCATCTGAACAACAATGCTAAGTAGTTTTTGTTTGCTCTTTTGTATACTCTGTCTCTGTGCAGTGATTTTAAAAAAGCTATTAGTATTGCACTTCAAGTGAGGAATGCAAACTTTAAACTCATACAATATTCACTGGATGCTGTTTAAGATTTCAATTCTGTATTTGATCTAAACTCTCATCCCACAGAGTATGGTTCTTCCCACTGGGAGAAAATATTATGGCCATCACATGCCATATACAACTAAAGGATGGTTAGGTTTGCAGTTGCAAGTGAACACTTCAGCATGTGTGCTGGCACTGGCGGGACTCCACTCAGTTCAAAAACAGAATTCAGGTGTTTATGAGCACAGAAGCCTAAGATGAGTCCAGGACCATGATGGTGTCACCATGGCTAACTCTGATGCCCTCTCCCTCAGCAGGCAGTGTGGAGAGTTCACCTGAGCCCCAGGCAGCATACCAGCTTCCCACTGTGACTGTTGATACACAGTCACCCTATAAGTTATTGGCAGATGGGTGACGGAGATGTAGCTCTAGGTTAGAGCACTCAACTAGCATGGAAAAGGCCCAAGACTGAATGCCTAGTACTGTAAAAACAAAAATGAACCATGTCAATTCTGTTTCTATTCTCTAGAAACATACTTTCTAAGGTATCACACAGCCCAGAACTTAACAGCTTCTGTTTAGTGATCAAGAAAAATTATCCTCAATTTGTATTTCAGAAAATCTTTAATCACAGTTACAAATTGAATTTTTTCCTATATGTTTGCAATTCATATATTATAAAATATATGATTGGTTCATGATTGGCTTCCAAGAAGCTCAGAACTGGCAGGGAACCTCCTGGAGACTGGCAGCTCAGCCTGGTCTGTTTGGGATTGGGAACTTTGCAGAGACCAGCATCTTGGCCTGACTGTTTGGGACCCATAGGCCCACCCTTCACCCACAGGGAACCTCCTGGAGACCAGCAGCTCAGCCTGACTGTTTGAGACTGGGAACCTCCCAGAGACCGCAGCTTGGTCTGGTGTGTTTGGGACTGGGAACTTGGCAGAGACCAGTAGCTCTGCCTGTGCTTTTTGGGTCTGGTAGGCTCACCTTTCACCCATAAGGAACCTCGTGGAGACCGGCATCTTGACCAGGTCTGTTTGGGACTGGTAACTTTGTGGAGACTGGCAGCTTGGCCTGGGCTGTTTGGGACTGGGAACATTGCATGGACCAGTGGAAAAGGGCCTGAGGTGCCTGGGACTGCTGCTGCTGCTCCCCCTTCTCCAGGAACATCTAGGAAGCCTGCCACAGGACTGAGCTGAGTGGGACCACATCTGCTGGATGTGCTCTTCCACCGGGAACATTGGACTACACTGGCCTACCATGCTGGCTTGATGAGAGGTTTAGGAACCCCTCACCCAAACAGAAGACCTCATCAGGCTTCACTCAGTGTGGCACTGTAGGAGGAATTCAGGAGATGCGGTCCCTTCTTAATTGTGGTACTCTGCAATTTGACAAACATCAACCACACAGTAGAACCCTGAAACACACATTGCAGAAAGTTGTGTCTGTTGGAATAGAAAGACCAGAAATTCACCCAAAAGGTGAAAATGCCTAAATGAAAAGGCAAAATGGAATCCTGAACATCTAGTCCATCGGGAGCAAGTGCAGGTGTTAATGAAATAGAGGGCCCCAAAATTCATACACCAGAAATCTCTGAAAAGATAGCAAATGAAGTAAAGTAACAAATCAATGAGGCTATGGAAGAAATCAAATTAGAAATAATGTCTTATATAAAGACAAAAGTAACAACCTTAGTAAATTAGCTGCTCAACATAGCTAGAGAAGAAATAGATAAGAAA
The DNA here is from genome assembly GCA_004027295.1 of Dolichotis patagonum. NCBI lineage: Eukaryota > Metazoa > Chordata > Mammalia > Rodentia > Caviidae > Dolichotis > Dolichotis patagonum. The sequence continues at coordinate 19,914 of PVJX010005134.1, forward strand.
CTACAGGAGCATGGGAAATTGATTGAAACTTTGAATGAACAATGCAGAAAACAAGCAGAATCTATGAAACAGATTGAAAGAGATACACAAGAAACAAAAAATTGCATTGAAAGCCTACAATGCTGTTTAAATGAAGCTGAGGGTAGAATTTCAGATCTTGAGAACAGGATTGCAGATAGCGATCTTGAAAGGGTAGAAATTATAAAAACAACAAAGCAGCATGAAATGACAATCCAACAACAACAAGATGATGCCAGGAGAAACAATGTTAGAGTAATAAGCATTAGTGAGGGGGTAGGAGACAATGCAAAGGATATATCTAAGCTGTTCATAGAAATAATGGCAGAAAAACTTCCCAAACATGGGGGAAAAATCAGATCTACAAATAAGTGAGGCATATAGAACACCATACAGTCATAATCAACATAAACCTACACCCAGACATAGAATTATTAAGATCTCAGACATACAGCATAAAAACAGAATACTAAAAGCTGTTAGAGAAAAGACACAACTCACCTATTGAGGAAAGCCTGTTAGAATCACAGCAGACTTCTCAGCACAAACATTCAGGTTAAGATGAGCTTGGAGTGAAGTATTTCAAGCCCTAAGAGAAAACAACTTTCCACCCAGACTGACATACTGAGCAAAACTCTTTTTCAAATTTAATGGAGAAACAAGATACTTCCATGACAAAGAACAACTAAAGAAATTCATATCCACCAAACCAACCTTAGAAAGAGTGCTGAAGGACATCCCAGATAGAGATAAAAATGACCACAATCTCCAGACCAACAACAGAAAGAAATCACCAGACTGGACAAGAAAGTGGGCTACAGATGAAATTAAAGAAGAAATAAAACAATACTTAAAATTCAATTAAAATGAGGAAACAACCTATTGTAATCTGTGGGATGCAATGAAAGCAGTCTTAAGAGCAAAATATATAGCAATAAACTGTTACATCAAGAAAACAGAATGAGCACAAATAAACAATCTAATGCTGCATCTCAAGCTTCTAGAAAAAGAAGAGCAAATTAAATCTAAAGCTCATAGAAGAGAGGAAATTGTGAAGATTAAAGCAGAAATCAATGCAGAAACTAAAAAAACAATACAAAGAATTAATGAATCAAAAAGCTGGTTTTTGAGAGAATAAACAAAATTGACCAACCTCTAGCTAACCTTAAAAAGAAAAAGAAACAAATAACCGAAATTCACGTAATAAGGACCAAAAAGGGAGAAATTACTACAGATCCCATGGAAATTCAAAACATCATAAACACCTACTTTGAAAATCTCCACTCATATAGAGAAGAAAACGCAGAGGAAATAAACAGATTTATAGAAACATATGAACTACCAAAGCTCAACCAAGAAGACATAGCAATTTTGAATAACCCAATATCAGCTATTGAAATTGAAAACATAATAAAAAACTTACCAACAAAGAAAAGTCCAGGTCCTGATGGATTCACAGCTGAATTCTACAAGAAATTTAGAGAAGACTTGATGACAATACTCCTTAAACTCTTCAATGAAATTGAAAAGAAAGCAATCCTCCCTAAATCATTCCTGGAGGCAAGAATTACTGTGATACCAAAACCAGAAAAAGACCCAACCAAAAAGGAGAAGTATAGGTCAATCTCACCAATGAACATAGATGCAAAGATTCTCAATAAAATATTAGCAAATAGAATGCAGCAAATCATCAAGAAGATTATACATCATGTCCAAGTGGGGTTCATTCCAGGAATGCAGGGATGGTTTAACATACACCAATCAATAAATGTAGTACACCACATCAACAGAGCCAAAAACAAAAACTACAGGGTCATCTCCATAGATGCAGAAAAAGCTTTTGATAATGTCCAACACTTGTTCATGATAAAAACCCTTCAGAAACTTGGAATACACGGTGTCTACCTCAACCTTATAAAGGCCATCTATGACAAACCAACAGCCAATATTATACTAAATGGACAGAAACTGAAAGCTTTCACTTTAAAATCAAGAACAAGACAAGGATGTCCACTACCACCACTCCTATACAATATAGTTCTGGAAACACTAGCCAGGGCAATCAGACATGAGAAGGAAATAAAAGGAATAAAGATAGGAAAGGAAAAAGTTAAATTATCACTATTTGCAGATGACATGATACTCTATATAGAAGACCCAAAAAATTCCATTAAAAGACTACTAGAGGTAATAAACAAATTCAGCAGTGTATCTGTATACAAAGTCAATGCTCAAAAATCAATAGCATTCCTGTACACAAACAAGAACCTCACTGAAAGAGAAATTATGGAAATATAGCCCTTCACTATAACATCTAAAAAAATGAAGTACTTAGCAATCAACCTAACTAAAAATGTAAAATACCTATGTACTGAAAATTGTACTATGCTAAAAAAGGAGATTTAAGAGGATATTAGAAAATGGAAAGATGTTCCATGCTCTTGGCTAGGAAGAATCAACATTGTCAAAATGGCCATACTCCCAAAACTGTTATACAGATTTAACACAATCCCAATCAAAATCCCATTGACATACCTCACAGATTTAGAGAAAACACTCCTAAAATTCATTTGGAACCAGAAGAAAGCTAGAATAGCAAAGGCAATTCTGGGCAATAAAGGCAAGGCAGGAGGCATCTCAATTCCTGATTTGAAACTGTAATACACAGCCACTGTGATAAAATCAACATGGTACTGGCAAAGAAATAGACCTGAGGATCAATAGAACAGATTAGAAGATGCAAATATTAGTACAAAACACTCAGCCACCTGATATTTGACAAAGGGTCTAAACATGTTCACTGGAAGAAGTATAGCCTCATTAATAAATGGTATTGGAAAAATGGGCTCTCCTTATGCAGAAGACTAAAACTAGAACCATGCCTATCACCATGCACAAAACTAAAGTCTAAATGGTTCAAAGACCTAAACATTAAAATAGAAACACTAAATCTACTAGAAAATAAGGTAGATAGAACTCTTGGAGACATAGGAGTAGGCAGATAATTCATGAACAAAACACAAACTGCACAACATTAATCTAGCTAAAAGCAACTGCTCAAGTCTGTGCCTCCACTCAACATTACACTGCCTTGAAATTTCTTCTGCCAGATTAGTTAGTTCACCATCCTTAATCTCAATATCAGGCAAAGTCTCTGGAAATGGGCAAAATGCAGAAAATCTTTCTGTCAAGGCATAACATACAACATCTGGAGTCCCACAACCAGTGTAATTGTTCTCACCAGAAACTTCCTGAGCCTGGTGTTTACTGGTTATCTGGTCTTTGGACCTCTGAGAAGAATCCCCCATGTGTAGAACCCTAAGCCATTGCAGCTCTATGCTTTTAGTAGATTTCTCTGAACCTTTCTGTACTCTTCCCACATGCCATTCCCAAAGCTCTTTAATCATATGAAGAGATACAGACACAGCAACAACCACACTCCTCTAGTACCCAACTCTATCTTAATTCCTTTTTTTTTTTTTTTTGGTACTGGGGATTGAACTCATAACTGCCTGCTTGCAAAGCAGGCGCTTAAGCCACTGAGCTAAATCCCCAGCCCTTAATTCCTTTTTTTCTCCTTGCTGGGACAAAATACCTGACACCCAAAATTAAGGAAGGAAAGTTTCATTTAGGTCACACTTTATGGAGTTTTCTGTCCAAAATCAACTGGCTCCAAGACATACGGCAGAGGGCAACTCCTCCTGGTGCCAGAAAACAGCACAAGTAACAATTGCAAAATGGGAAGAATGTCTGGGACTTGTGGGACCAAGTAAGAAAGCAACCATCCAGCCTTTCTGGTGAGCTGCACAAGCTGTGCGCATGCCAGGGAGAGAAAAACCAGCGCCTCCCATGAACCTACCAGCACACAGGCTGAGAATCAAACACTATGCCTTCCCCAGTTATCAAAATGATGGTTCCGAGGACAGCTTGAGTGGATAGCAGTTAAGGTACATAAAGCAACTAAATGCTAGCATTGTTTGGTTGATTATGCAGGCCTGGGCCAGTGGTCTGAGCATGTCCCCTGAGGATGACAGTATGTAATATATCAAATATGGGGGATTTCCTTCTCTCTTTTCTTTAAAGTCTAATATTATTTTCCCTGTTTTGCTTTGTTCTGATTGTTTGCTTCATTCAATATTCTGTTTTGATTGGTTTTGTTGTGTTTTTCTTTTGGTTTGATATTGCTACACCTGATGGAATGGAGAATTATTATGAAGATAGCAATGGTAGCTATTATTGTTTTCCTGGTATCCTGCTCTGATGTGCTATACCAATTTTGCTGCATTGTCTTGATTGGCTTTCTTGTGTCTTCTTTTGTTGGATTTTACTATCTTTAAAGAAAAATTATAAAAAATGGGAGGAACATAGAGAGAAGACTCTTAATGTCACTTATATTTTGTTTAGTCCACACCCATGTGGGTGTAGCACTGACACTCATAAACCCAGCTTTCCATTTTGAGTCTTTCACTAACTCCAGAGGTCAGACCCATGACTACATCAGACATCATGGGGAAATCCAAACTTTTTTTTCTATAAGAAAACCCACAAAGTAATGAATAATAGCCATTAGAAATTTCCATCAGGATTAGTAAGCTCTTAATATTTTCATAACTATGAAACACTATTTGTTACATTAAAAATAAACTGTTACATTAAAAAAGCTTTTATGTTTGGTCTTTTATCATCAAGTTTACTGGTACAGTTTAGATAAACAAATGATCACATTCACCATATATAACCCATACAAGATATACCTTGATTCTTTTTTAATTAAATAAGCTTTTAAGTTTTAGATGTACGTACAAATTGCACAGACGGTACAGTGTTCATATATAGTGTGCAACAGATATCAGTTAGCAACACCTCACGGTATTGAGGCATACTTATTAAAACTAAGAAATCAGTATAGTTATGCTTAGATAGCACTCATGACTTTTGAGGAACAAGTGAGCACCTGGACCTGGTAATGCTCCCTGGGCTGTACACCTTTAAGTCTTCACCACCCACTGCACTTTGTAAGTCACTAAGGGCAGCCCAACACTAGGGCAACAGTGAAGTGAGGCCAATGCTTCGTTCACCTACTTAGGAATGAAGCATCTCCTTACATTAAAATTCTGTAAGGAAAATTAAGACTCTACCTTCCCTTATCCTTTTGATGCTTCCACCCTTTCAGTTTCAAAGCAATTCCCAAACTTCCTGGTCTGATTAAATATTTTTGGTATGTCCATGTTACCTTTGTCTGAAAATCACTTTCCACATTGAAAAATAAACTCCTTTATAAAATACAAAGTTATTTTAAAATGAGTCTTATGTCATAGGATAATATATAGACAACATATATATCTTTTTAAATTTTTTTATTTTATTTTAAAAGGGAATAAAATTAAACACAACAAAACAGAACAGAATGGGACATAAGAAAGCATAAATTTCAAAGCTAGACAACCAGAGATCTTTACTATCTGTCATATTGTCTCTTGTTTTCTTCCAAATGGTTGTCCTTATCCTTGCATATGGAGAGCTCATACTAAATAACATAGCCAATCTTTTCACAAGAAGTGCAGTTCACTGGCTCCGACTTGCTAGGCAGGGGGGAGGGTGAGGTGGGAAATGGAAAGGGGGACAGGACGACATGACATGTCTGATTCTCAGCCCACACAGGCAGGATCACAGCCACCACCCCCCAGAGAGGGGAGGAGCTCCTTGTTCTCCCGGCACCCTGAGTCAACCACACAGTGCAGGTCCAGAATGGTCAAGGTCTCTCTCCTTCAGGCTGCTGAGAGTCTGCCACACTCTCAGTTGCCCCCAGAAAGGGAGGGAGTTCCTTGTTCTCCTGGCACCCCGAGGTGCAGGTCCCAATGCGCCAGAGTCTCTCTCTTTCAGGCCACCAGCTGAAAGTCTGCCACACTCTCAGCTGCCAAAGGAGGGGGGATCCAAACTGAAAACATAACACCCAAGATTAGAAAAGACACAGAAAGTTTTCAAAGATACAAGATAAAAAAATGTTTTACAAGAAATCAAAGACAAAATATTGAAAAAACAAGAGAGTAAATAGAAGTGAAGCCCAAAGGAAGACAGAAATCAGTTTTTTATGATAATATTTTCTAGTCATATAAAGGTGGAGGGAAGGAGGAGGTTTGACAACATACATAAGTCAGGAAAAGCAAAAGAGGAAAGGGAGTGATTTATAGGTAGAAAGTGGCACTGTCTTTGTGGAGATACTATCCAAGTGATGAACTAGAAGTGAACCTACATTAAAGGACCTACGTAACAAATTTTGGTGGAGACCTCACAGGTTAATGTAAAATGCTGTAGAAAACAACATTTAAAACTCATTTAGAGTTGTTTATTAACACAAAACCCTCACATGCACTCTAAAACAGAAAAACACAGAAAGATTAAGTTTTAATAATAGCTTCTATATTCAAAAGGATTGGAGAGGATGAGGGTAGTGTGATAGTGTGCGATGGGAGAGACAAGAAGATAAGTGAATGAGGAGTGAGACCTAAGTGGATCCTGAAAGAGCAAACAGGGAAATGGGGCACAAATCATGACCCAACAAACACTATTTTAGTTACACTATAAAACAGCCCTTGGTGCCAAGTATCCGAATGTGTTGTGTTAAAACACTATAAAACTTCAATTATTCTTGGTGGTTTGTGGATAAAAGAGAGGCATAGGTAGAAAGGGAGAGGCAAAACATATGTACAAAATAGAAGACAGAAGAGCTGACAGGAGAAGTTATAAGGGGAAAACATAATTCAGATAAGGAGAGAATTAGACTGAAGTTGAAAGCTGTTAAAGAGATTGGGAGAGGGAATCCAACCACTGAACCAAAAAAATCAAGCAAGATTTGATAATGTTCCGAAACATCCTCTGAAGGAGGTAAATGTGACTTACCACGTGGAATGTTTACAAGCAACATTCGATGAATAGTACACATAGCTAGAACCAGAAAACTAAATATGCAAATGCCTGGCATTGAACCAATAAAAAAATCTCCCACACATAGAATAACACACACACACACACACACACACGAACAACCAAGCTCCTAGTTGTGGGAATGATTTGTTGCAGTTTCCCTTTGGTGCACAGTTTTGATCCTCAGGTGAAATCAGGGTCCCACAGGACTCACAGAATGAATTCCCAACCTGTCTTCTTGCTGTGCACCCAAGCACAGGGGTGGAAAGTGGATCTCCAGTGCTTCCTGTGCTCTGCAGTGGCTTCACCACATAGGTGCCTTTGGATTTCAGAGTATTTGTTCAAAGAGAGTAAAAAATCGTCTCAAAAGGTGGTGTCTTTTTGTGTTTCCCTTTGTTTTCTCCATCCTTTTCCTCCATTAAGTCATTTTCTACCGGTTTCTTTCCCTCCATCTTGTCTTTTCTGTTCTTGTTTTTCATCCATATTTCCGTATTTCAGCACAATTGTTACTATAAGTAGCTAGCATGTGATTCCTGTAAAACTAAAACCATTTAAGTACGTTTTTGACTTGAAACTAAGTCCTTTCATGATGCCATCTAGTGACCTTGCAATATTAGAGCTTCAAAATTGCTCAAAAATTGTAAACCCACTAGTGTTTTTGGCTCTTGTCCAAGTGAAAGCTTCCAGTCTCCCAAAGGCACTGTCTGCCATATTATTTTTGTCTGCTGATTTAATCAGTTGCTTTCACAGTCCAGCACCTCTGTAATTTGCCTCCTTTTTGGCTAGTTCCTTTGCATAAGTCTCCCCCAGCCCAGACTAGCTGCACATATTCTATAAAAGAAGCCTTTGCAATGAGATCTAAACTGCACTGTACCAGAAGTGACAGCAAGATGGTGTTCCAGACCTCAGTCCTCCTGGCTGTGGTGCTGTGGGTCTCTGGTGAGAAATTGCAAAGTTCCACCATCTCTTCAGACTGTTATCTTTGTGGAGTTGAAAAATAACTTTAAGAAAGAGAAAAGAATGACTATAATAAGATCACAAATATGTGCTAACTCAGAACAGCAATACACAGAATATTTTAGTTGTTTAATAGCAGCATTTATATAAGATAAATCTCAGATGTACATGTATGTGTAATCACTTTTCATTCCTGCTTGCAGGTGTCTTCAATGACATTGTGATGACCCAGTCTCCAGGTTCCCTGGCAGTGTCTGTTGGAGAGAGTGTCACTATATGCTGCAAACCCAGCCAGAGTCTTCAAAGCTATCTTACCAAGATGAATGGCTTATCCTGGTTCCAGCAGAAACCAGGGCAATCTCCCAAACTACTCATCTACTTGGCATCCACCAGGGAATCTGGAGTTCCAGACCGGCTCAGTGGCAGTGGGTCAGGCACGGACTTCACCTTGTCCATCAGCAGAGTGCAGGCTGAAGATGTGGCCAATTATTACTGTCTTCAGACTCTTAGTGCTCCTCCCACGGTGATTCAGCCTGGAACATAAACTTCCTCTGAGGGTCTCCCCTGCTGTTTGCTTCCCATGTGGCCCTGGGCTTCAACACTTCCTACTGATGCCTGAGCAACTGTGCCCTGGTCAAAGCTGGAGTTATTTGCAGACATTAGCTGAAAAAAAGGGTTCTCAGTGCCTCTTTACTGTTTTGTTATTGGAGGGCCCTGTGGGAAATGCAGTAAAGACCTCCATATTAGTTTAGTATTTATTAGGCATTAATTTAGTACAAACTCAATGATTTAATTCACCATTTTATTCACCATTTTAACTCTTTTTTCAATTTATCTAGAGAGGAAATACTTGAGTTAAATGGTAAGTCTAGTTCTACTTTTTGAAGAATCTACATACTGATTTCCATTATGGTTTTATCGGTTTTTACAGTATTATCAGCATTTGTTATTGGTAGATTTGTTCATAAGTGCCATTCTTTCTGGAGTGAGATGAAATCTCAGAGGTTTTTAATTTGCATCTCTTAAATGATGAATCACATTGAACATTTTTTCACATATTTATTTGTGGTTTGTATGTCTTCATCTAAGAATTGTATTTATTTCAGATGCTCAGCTTTGGATTGGGTCACAACAATATATGCACAGCCATGTAAGTGGTGCATGTTGTGATAGCTAAATCTTAGACACAGCCCATAGTCTCATTAGCAGATGTGTAAATAGAGACAATACAGGTGGAGTACTACTGTGCCATAAAGGAGTATAAACTGGAGACACTTTTAGGTAAATGAGTGTAATTTGGGAACATAATTTTAAGTGAAAACATGGGACACACATGTTCTAACATTGCACTGTTTCTCTTGTGTGAATAACCCAAAGTCTAAATAAGGACCAACATGGAGGGGAGCTTTTAGGAAGTAGGAACAAAATGTTCAAATATTTAGGTGAAGAAAGGAGGGAGCATAGGGATGAGAAAGAAGGAAATAGAAGGTAAAAATATGAAAAGAATGGAAGGAAAGCAATAGAAACACAGCTCTGTAAATGGAGAGGGAAGAAGGGTTGAAAGGAAGGAAATGGAAAACAAGAAAGTACCTGTATTGCTATAACAGGTACAATTTCCCTACAATTAATTTTAACATTATGCATGTAAAGAGTTACTGATAAAAAACACTTAAAAGTAAATTTCATCATTTTACTGTTCAGACACAATGGGCCAAAATCCAGATGCTCTCAGTCTGCCTTTCCACTTGGATCTTTGAGCAGAGAATCCTTCCCTTGCCTTTCTTGCTGCTTGAGGTCTGTTCATGCCTTGAGCAGCAGCCCTTTTCCTCTAAACTCAGAGTCAGCACCATTTCATCTCTCTGACACTTCTTCCAGCATCACGCCTTCCTCTGAAGCTTCCTCATCTGTCTTCACACTGATGCGGAGTATAAGTGTGTTTAGTTGAGTCTTCCCATCTCATCTCACAAGAATCAACCAAATAAAGTGTCTGGGCAGGGGAAATTTTGAGTTTCTATGGGAATAGTACACTAAGTAAGTGCAATTATATAGTCACTTTAAATAGGAACTGAGCACCTACACTGGGGCATAGAAGAAAACAAGATTCTCGCATTTTGTGTACAATGGTCTGAGACCTCAGAAGCTTCTTCTGTTCCATACTGAAGGAAATATGCACAGTGGGCATCTGATGCAGCAGGCATTTACTAAGGAGCAGGCAGCAATGGGATTCAGTTGAGTTTGCCTTGAGTGGAGGTTAACCACACAGGGGCCCTGGGAGCTCTCCAGGGTGCTGCCCTTGTCTTAATACTGGACTGTGGCTGTGCACACATAACTGTACCTTTACCACATAATACAGAAACAGGCATCCAGAAAGATGTTTTGTATCACATGCAGATTTTGCCTTGTAAACCATATTTAAATGGAAAAAAATTTAAAACGATATGAAGTGGATTTCTGAGCTTCTTGAAGCCAATCATAAGAGCATAACATATGGATTGCAAATATATAGGGTAAGACTCAATTTGTAACTGTGACAAAGATTTTTCTTTGTGAAAAAATTGAGATAATGAGCTGAGTATTTAGCCCCTGCCTGGCAAGCACGAGGTCAGGAGTTCGATTCTCAGTGCCCCCCCCAAAAAAAAAGAAAAAAAAAGATAATTTGTATCTCCAGGTACTTCATAGAAGCTGTTAAATTCTGTGTTCATTGATATCTTAAAATGCAATTTTATAAAAAATATAAAAACAGTTTATAAGCTTATGTCTTGCTTTTACAATAACAGGGCCTTTCCCATGCTAGATACGTGCTCTGTGGCAGTGCTATGTCCCCGTTACCAATCTGCCTATTTCTTATTCTAACTGTGCCTTTGCATGGATGGTCACAGGGGGAGGACTTGTGGCCTGTGGCTCAGGTGAACTCTCCACACTGCCCACAGTGGGGGGCTTCCCAGGAGTTAGCCATGGTGATGCCACCAGGGTCCTGGACTCACCCTAGGCTTCTGTGCTCACAAGCACCTGGAAGGTGTTTCAGAGCAGAGTTGAGTCCTGCTAATGCCAGCCCGCATGCTGACGTTTCCCCTTTGAACCACAAACCTAAACATCCTGTTGCTGAGCAATTTCATCTCTCAGCCAGAATGTTTCCTCCCATTGAGGAGAAACATATTATGTGGCCTGAGAGTTTAGCTCAGAGACGGGAATAAAACCTTAAACTGCATCCACTGAATCTTGAGTGACTCTGGGAAGTATTTCCCATGTAGTTTGGTTTTTGTTCATGAATTCTCTTCCTACCCCTATATTTTGAGATTTTTACCTACTTTGTCTTCCAGCAGTTTTAGTGTTTCTGTTTTAATATTTAGATCTGTGATCCATTTAGATTTTAGTTTAGTGTATGGTGATAGACATGGGCCTACTTTTAGTCTTCTACCACATCTTATTAAAGGGTTTCTGCATGTCAAAAGAGGTTTCCAGCAGAGTGAAAAGAAAACCCACAAATTGGGAAAAAATCTTCATGTACAGTTCCTTAGACAAAGGACTTCTGTCTAGAACTTATAAAGAATTTTAAAAAATCAGACCCTCGAAATTCAAAGACCCAATCCAAAAATGGGCATCTGAAATGAATACACAGTTCTCAGATGAAGAAACACGAATGGCAAATAAATACATGAAGAAATGTTCATCATCATTAGTCATGAGAGAAATGCAAATGAAAACCACACTGAGATTCCATCTCCAGAAAGAATGGCCAG
>PVJX010005134.1:31652-88045 GCA_004027295.1 Dolichotis patagonum
AGGCTGTGGGGAAAAAGGAACTCTTCTACACTGTTGGTGGGAGTGTAGACTGGTGCAACCACTGTGGAGGTCAGTCTGGAGATTCCTCAAAAAGCTGGGTATGGAAGTCCCATTTGACCCAGCTATTCCGCTTCTAGGCATATTCCCAGAAGAACTGAAAACATCATACCACAGTGATATATGTGCACCCATGTTTATACCAGCACAATTTGTAATAGCCAGATCCTAGAAACAACCTAAGTGCCAATCAACTGAGGAATGGATAAAAAAGTTGTGGCATTTTTATACAATGGAGTACTACTCAGCTATAAAGAATGATCACATCGAGATATTTATAAATAAATGGACACGACTTGAGACAAGTCACAAGGGTAAATACCATATAGTCTCCCTAGTATGAGAGTTGATAAGAGTATATAAGATTCTATGGTAAGCATGATTCCCTGTCTCATAGCTTTGAAGCCTTTCAATGTTTTCAATGATCAGTTGGAATGGTTTCATTCTGTTTTGTTTGACTATATCATGCGTGATGATATGAACAGCTGTTTTGAAGAAAACAACACATTATGACAGCTATTGCTGATTTAATATCGTCCTTCTTAGAAGTCCTAACATGCTTCTATTCTTCTATTCTACCACCATTGGTCATATTGGGGTTTGAATATGTGTGATAGTTTAAACAAAATTTTTCTATCAAAATGAGATATTATAGTACCCATTGATCATTTCCTGTTATTTGGTTCAGAAAGCCCTGTAATTCTTTCACTCTTTGAATGGCTGTATACTTTTTTGTTATGTTTGATATTATTGTATTTGAAACTATGCTTAAGTATAGCAGAGAAAGTGATACTGTGATAGGTACTGTTAATGTCTGGTTGCCTTAATGTAAAGTAATGTGTTGCCTATGTTGTCCTGTTCTGATCTGCTCTGTACTGCCCTCTTTTGTTTTATTCTCTTTAAATTAAAAATTTAAAAAAAAGAATCTTGAGTGATTGTAATGTTTCCACTTTTCACTTGAAATGTAGGAATATTGATAGCTCTTATAACATTTCTGCAGTGATAAGTAAAATGGCTTCATAAATTACTTGGCATTGTTGGTTAGATGCAATCACGTGGGAAGCAAATTTATAAATAGGTGTTTAATGAGTACCTTCTTTCACTTAGTACTAGATTAATATTTAAAAATAATTAAAATAAAAATTAAATTGGTTTCTTGCCTTTACTCCTCAAAGCTTTGTCATTGCACCTGAGAGGTCACTCATGGTTGTAGAACTCCATCTGTGACTCCTGTCCTTGACTGCTGTGTTTGGAATCTTGTGCAGAAGTTTGAGAATTACCAATGCTTGGATCCATGGCCGGAGATACAGAAGAGACAGGGCTGGTTAGAGATGGGAATGCATTTCAATTTTTATTGCTCTTTGTGGGATGGACCCTTCATGGGACAGGCCTTGCAAAGCATGAGCAAGTTCTCTGTCACTAAGCTACACACTCAGGCAGAACTGTGATATTCATGTGTTCTCAGGTAGGGAAAGAGCTACTTCTTTGTCTCTTTCCTGCTCTCTGTTTTCCTTACCATGCTTGCTCTCCTCCTCTCCTCCTACTCCTTGGGCCTTTTTGTGGTCTCCAAAGGTGCTAAATTCTTTCTCCTCTTATGAGCTCTTCCCTCCTTGCTGCCTAATCAGATGCCACCATCTCTTCCACATAAAGTTCAAATTAAATACTCATGATGACCCTATTACTAGCCAATGCCTGAAATGCCCTTTTTATAGAGGCTGTTTCTGTTCTCCTCACTGTCTGAAATGTTTGTATTTGTAATCCCATGGAAACAATATTGGAATCCTAATGAGTTAATTCCAACCTATTATCTAAGGTGCACTCCATGACTGGAATAAAGGCTCTAAGACATTTTTACAGATGGGGCAATCAAAGGGTCCTAAGGCTGGTTCATAGGAAGATTCACAGAACAAAGGCCTTGACCCAGAAACTAATCCAGAGTTTATTAATCAGTGAAGAAGGAGTGACTTGATGATGAGTGACAGTGAGAATGGTGGGAAATAGGTGAGTACTGTGAGATGAGCTAGCTAGGTGGGTAGAAAGCGCCTTTACAGAATGAAGAGAAGGGTATGCACAAAGAGTATGCATAACACAACTGAGGTAGCATGTGACCTTTTGGGGGCAGGTGCTTTAGTTCCTATTTACAAACATTTTTTGCCTTGGGAAGTCATAGCATCTTATTTTGAGCCTGGAATGCAGTTGATATTCTTGCAGTATTTTCTCTGACATCCTACTATGCTCAGCCTTTTAGAGGGAGACACAGGTAAGGAAAAAGGCTTGCCAGTTGGCTTCAAAGATTTCACATCAGTAGCTCAGCCAACCCTATTTGCATTGTTTAGACCCAATTGGAGGGAAAAGGAAGTGGCTTAGCCCAGCTCTGTACATATGAGTACATAGAGATAGGGCCAGGTTTAGCTAAGGTGGGGGTAATTGCTCTTTTTTTAAGGAGAGTCATTCTGATGGTCCTCCATGTCTTCCATTTAGGAACCTGGGTTTGGAATTTAACAGTGAGTTGTGGCTGGAAGCCCTGCACCATCACCTGCAGGTCACAGTTTTCATAGGGTCAGCATTCTCTGGAGACTGATGGCCTAAATCTGAGGTATTTAAGAGCCATCTAAGCCCTTGGAGTCCCTGAGACAGAGGCCAGGCTAAGGTGAAGTGAGTGAGACATTTACTTTGGGCCTAAAGTTTAAGAAATTGCCCCATGTTTATAATTCATATACATAATTTTTAATGCATAATTTAAAAATAACAAAATGATTTCAAATGCTAACTCAGCATAAAAACAACAGTGATTGAAGCAAGAGCAAAATCTATTATGTAAATAAAAAATATTGGCAGTGATTTTTTATATGTGACAATGTTATTTGAAATAAAATCATATTTATCAAGTGTAATAATAATAATAATGAAATAGAATTGTGTATTTTCTTGGGTTTCTGCCACCAAATAAAGTCATAGGTGGGGTGGGTAATGAAAGCAGAGTTGTAAGATTGTAACTAAATTCATGAGCATACAAGACAGCAGAGGTGCTGTAGTGTGGTGAACGGCCTGTGCCCCGCTCCTGTGTGAGGATGGGGTGGGTGGGACAGTGTGTTCAAATGAAGGACATGTCACTGGTAAGGGTGATCAAGTACATTAATAACTTTGAAGAAAAATATTCTGTGGGAAGCTGTTTCTTACAATGAACAAAAATAGTGAGACTGATGGGGCATCAGTTTTATCAAATTTCAATACACTGAGATAATAAAGATAAATAATGAAATTAGACCACAGGAAAGCAGGAAATATTTTTAAAGATATTCTGAAGCTTGACGCACCATATTCTTTGGAACCTGCAATGCAGGATCCTGGCCAGAAAATGGCAGCAGGTTTCAAGCTTTTAAATGTAACCTTCCCACTCTTGTTGCACAGAGAGAGCGGTGATAGTGCAAAGGAAACAGTGGTGGGGTCATTCAGCATCAACCAGCCCTAACAGAAAGCTTCTTTACTTACCACTTTAATCCCATATTTGCAATTTGAAAAGATATTCTTCAACATTTGACTTAGTGCTGGGATGTCACTCAGTTCAATTTCAGTCTAGGTGGACGCTTCCTGTCATTCTCTGGTGGAGGTGTCTGCTCATCTCCTGATTCTTGTATACTGGGGCTGGGTGTCAGATCACAGCATTTCTTCAGCCGTTTGCACTCACTGGGTCTCGACCTCACTCTGTATCCCTGAATGTGTGTCTCCTGCTCAGGCTGCTTCCCTGAGCTCCAGAACCACAGGTATTTCAGAGTCACTGCCACTGTGATGTCTGGCGACATGCTAGAATTCTAATATATTCCACTTCAGTCTTGATTCCTGTTGCTGATTAACTTGCTTTTGAACTAATTTCCCATTTAAGAAGACATCTTTGCAAATTTTCTGGTTACTCAGATCTAAATGTATAGCACGTATCTTTGATTTTAGTTTTTGTTTCTCTCCTCACATCCATTATGGCAGAAAAGTTTATTTGTTCGGTCTTTACAGTATAAATATAGACTGCCCATCTTTCACTACAGGGGCCAATGGTCTATGGTCATCAGGATGGGAGGCACATTGTGATTGCCTAGAAGCACCAGAGAATGTAAAACATAGCTGTTCATATTTAATTTGAAAGTTATTCCAAAAGTCAACAATCATATATTAGATATCAACTCTCCCTGTAATCTGCATTTTCATTCTGTCTTCCACATTATGTTTTGGGGACAATGGTAGTCTTGGAGGAGGCTCTTCAACAAAAGGGAAAAAGAAGCTACTAAAATGTACTAACTGTCATTAGGGTGGGTTGTAGGTGGGGAGCACACTGTTTACATCTTGAACTGTTACTTTGCAGTCTCTTTTTGCATGCAAAACTCTTAGAAACAAATGTTCTTCTAAACCGTAAGTCCTAATAAGTCTTGTGAGTAATGGTGCAGAGTTGGAGGCTCACCTCGGCATAATTACCTTGGGTAGTTGACATCATTTGCTATCGGAAGTGTCCTGAGATAACTCCTGTTCCCTCTTCATGGCTGTTTTTTTACTGGATTCTAGACAGATCTAATCACTAACTGATGCTGCCTACAAGTAGAATGCTGTGTTCGCATTGTTTTTGGAAGCAACCAAAGTAAGCCTTAAGAGTTAGAAATAAAAATGAAATTTGGGAAAAGTTATGCAGAAAAAAAGAAGAGTTATACAGGCACCTCAATGTAAACCAGCTTTGCAGCAATGCAAGAAGGCATTTGAGACAATCAGTTTATTTGTTTTGTCATTTTCACCTTTCTGGCTAATATTTAGTCTTTCAATCCCAGTAGTCTCACCTATTGGTAGTGTGTATCTTAGATTCCTACTGTGTAATTGATATTTTTCCAATTGCTGGGTGCCACATGAAGAAGTGAGCTAGTCACCTGATTCCTGCCCGCCTGTTTGGTGAGTCCTATATTCTTCCTAGGCTGACAAACCTAGGAGTATTGATGTAAATCAACCCTTAGTTCCTGCTGTTACTATATGTTTATCTTTAGGTTCCAGGTCACCACATCTCCCTGTCTACAGTGTTTGTCTCAGCTGGGGATCTATTGTGTCACTGGGCATCTCATAAGCCCTTCTGATTTTCTGCAGGCTGGGAGAGGCCTTATTGGCACCCTCTGCAACCTACCTGATGTTCTCTGTGTGGAGGAAAGACTCACACACACTCTTGCCAAGCTCGCCAAGGTTCTGCTGCTGGAGTGGGTTTGGCTATTGCTCCTGTTTACCCACCACAGGTGGCAAACTGTGTTCCTATTTTAGGGAGCACTCACTACACTGATGGAAGCTTGCTGAGGTCTTCTGTTTGGATGAGTGGTTACTGAGTCTCACATGGACACAGCATGGTTAAACCACTGCAGTCCAGTATTATGGGGGGAGGAGTGGGAGCCTAATATCAACAGCAATGCTAGGTCCAAAAGGTGAGGAGCCCCAGAGGGCAGTGGCGGGAGGGTGCAGAAGAGGCCTGCTTGGCCTGACCCTGCGTTGCTGGAGGTCCTGGGTCCTGTGACAGAGCACTGGATGGCTGGTGCACAGAGAGTGCAGACTGAGGGGGCTGGCGTGTTCTAGGCTGCTTCTCCTGGGTCCTGCTGCAGACTGCAGGACTGCAGGGCATGGAAGGCGCTGGCTCAGGGGACCAGGCCTTGTCTAATGCTTCTGGTTCTGGGTCTCTTGGCAGATAGCGGGGTTGCAGAGGTGCAAAAGGGACAGGCTCCGGAGGACCCTGCCTTGAGCACCCGAGACAATCAATTTAGAAACAGAAAAGTCTTTTTTTTTTTTTTGGCTTACAATTGTCGAGTTTTTAGTCCACCCGTGTTGGCTTCCTGGTTTAGTCTTTGGAGAGGCAGCACATCGTGGAAGGGAGTGTGTAGCTGAGCAAGGCTTGCTCATCTCATGACTGAGTCATGAAAAAAGAGCGATACCAAGGTCCTATTATCTCTCTGGAGGGCTTTTTGCTTCAAAACTTATAACCTCCTACTGAAACACCTGTTATAATCTTTCACCATATGGGGGGGGGTCCTTGGAGAAATTCCAGATACTAAACTTTTACAGAGATACCAGTAGGATTTGGTAAATATCAGGACTTTACACTTGGTGAATTTTCCATTGGTCATTTTAAAAACTAGACTGGGGATATGCCTGGGATACGCTTGGTACCTGTGGTCTATGCTGGGTATCACTTAGCATTGTAGTGGTTGCGCCCGAGATTGCCTAGACTGGTCTTGCTGCCATCAGAAGTCATTTTCTTTACTGCTTTTCACAAATAACAGTTAAAAAATCCTTTATCACTACCACATCATGTAATAGAGGGCAATGTGAAGTTAGGTATCTTCATTGAATATCTTCTTGGAGTGTCCATTTTACATGAATGCATTGTGCAGAAATATTATGTAAAAATTTTACCTGAATGTGTCATGCAGAAATATGTTAAAATTCACATACTCATAGAATAGAAGGTACAAGTCATTCCTTTGAGAAACAGATAAGATTTATAAGAGAAGCTTTAAAAAGATTTATAAAAGAAACAGATAATATTTATAACAGAATCTTTAAACTTCATAGCCAGCATTGGGAGAGAGGAAACTTATTTCCTGGTGCAACTTATGTGAACAAATGCAAAGCACCGTGTCAGTGTCTAAGGAAATACAGTTACATTTAGGTAGGTTTTGTTAGGCTGTTGCTTCTAGACCATAAGCTGGATAATGGTGAGAGAAGGTGGGAAGACACCACACTAATTGATAGACTTGATTTACCCTCAGCTCTTTCAAGAAGTGATCTGATGAAGGCATTTGTGTTCTGGCTTCTATTCGCACATCTCAAAGGTGTGATAAATGAGATACATTTTGACCTTCAGTCTCTGAATCCCTGAGATGAGAGGTGTTTCTTGAAACTTCTGGACACTAGTGTGATTACAAAAAGCTTAAGAATGTATGGATATAAATATTGAGACTGTTCAGTTTCTCAAAGATGTGATTTTCTGCTCTGTTTTCCTTCATAATGCCTGCAAGATCATGGTGTGAGCCTGCAAACACTCCACCATAAAAATCAGCTTCTAAAATGCTTTACTTTTCAGTGTATGCATATTGAATATTACATTTAATATTAGAAAACAAAATGCATTCATGGCTCACTGATCTCATTTCAGTATTCTTTCATGTGGTTATATTTTGCAGGATAGGTTGCAGTATATGATTGATTCATATTTCATATTTCATGGCCCAGGACTGAGAATTACTTTGAGAGCGCACTTCCCCACAAACTTATCCATCGCAATAGCCAGGAACCTGCTCTGCTGCATAGTCACATTAGGACCCCAAATGATGGAAGTTCCACCAGGCTGTGCTCGCACCACTGGGAGCTCATGACTCCCATAAGTGCTTCAGAGAAGGATGGGACTGGAAAAGTGTAATGAATTGTAGGTTAGTTTTATCTAAGTAATACTATAAATTACCTTTGTAAAAACCAGAAATTGAAATAAACTAAAAACATTCCTTTTATTCTGGAAAAAATGACATGTATATACATATGTATGGATATATATATATATATATATCACTATTTTTATGTCTTTATAGGAAATTCAAGGAATTTTCAATATTTTCATTGCTTTCTTCCTGATTTACACAGTTTTATTCTAATGTGTTTTGCATCAATGTATATTTTCACTTTGTAAATTTTGTATTTTTATATAGCCAAAGACATCTATATGTATGGCCATATTTTACTTTTTCATACTATATCTATTCATTCCTTTTGTATTTTTGTGTAAAAATATTGACTGGAAATGCAGAAGTGTAAAGCAAAACTTTATTCTCTCACACTGTTTCTGTTAGTGAAGAATGTGGGAATGGTTCAAAGTGGTTTAGAATGTTACGATCTGGGTCAAGATTTCTCTTTGTGTTCTAGCCATGTTGTCTACCAGAGTTACAAGCATTGAAAGAGTTCACTGGGGGCTTTCAAGATGAATCACTCACTCATTTAGAATCAATTTATTATTTTTTTTATTTTAAAGAGAATAAAACAAAAAAGCAAAGCAAAGCAGAACATAACAAAGCAAGCACAGGATTTCAAAAGAAGGTAACAGAAAATCAACAGCGGCTACCACAATGTTCCTTGTTTTCTTTGAGATAGTTGTCCATACCTTCTTGCAAGTTGTTTGAAATTAATTTTGTTGGTTCTTGGCAAAGACTCTGAGCTCTTTCCTCTATGAACCGCTTCATTATACTGCATCTGTTTTCTCAGTAGGCAGCACACAGATTTCTCTGGAGCAAATTATACTAAACACAGTCATCTGAAGCCACAAATACCTGTATGTCAGTAATAAATCTTCTGAAAAAGAAAAAAGGAAAATAATGTCATTTGTCATGGATTCAAGGAAAATTAAATGTTTAGGATTTAACCTAATCAAGTAAGTAAAAAATCTGTACAATGAAAACCATGGTACTCTGAAAAAGTAGATTCAGGAAAATGCTGAATCAAAATCAATCAAAAAGTTCTTTCCCTTACCTGAATAGTCAAGATCAATGTTGTCAAAATTGCTATGCTACTAGAGCAGATATATAGATTAATGAAATACCAGTCAGAATACAAGCAGCATTCCTCACAAAACTGGGAAAAACAATCCTGAAATTTATGTGGAAGATAAAGCAGAACCAAAATAGTGATTGTAATCCTAGGCAGCAAGAGCAAAGCAGGAACCATCCCAATTCCTCAATTAAAGAGATACTACAAAGCTACAGTGATAAAAAAATGGAATAGTACTGGATACAAAAAAAGACATGGATCAGTGGAACAAAGTAGAGGATGCAGAAACAATCTGGCCACACTCATTCATCTGATGTTTGAGAAAGGGTTGAAAAACAATTACTGATGGAAATGCAGCCTATCTAACAAATGGTACTGGGAAAACTTGTTACGCTAATGAGAAGTTTGAAGCTAAACCCCTATTTCGTACCATACAGTGAAATAAAGCAAAAATGGATCAAAATCATGGGCACTGAAAAAGAAACTCTTAATCTGTTAGAAGATAATATAGGTAAAAAGTATGAAGACATAAAAATTTTTCAAACAGAACTCCAGTTGTAGAAATTATATCAAATTAAAATGCTTCTGCACATTCAAAGAAACAACCAATAGAGTAAAAACATATCCTATAGATTGGGGAAAATGTCTTTGCCACACATATATCAGAAAGAAGACTAATACTAAAAATATTTGAAGAAATTTAAAAAGTAGAACTTCTAAATAAGAGAGTCAATCAAAACTGGGTAATTGAAAGAACAGATAGTCCTCACAAGAAAAACAAATACTTAATAAATATATAAAGAAATATATATGACCTTGAGAAAAATGCAAATTCAAACAACACTGATATTCCATCTTATTCCAGAAAAAATGGCGGTCATCAAGAAACCAAATACCAAATATAAGTTTATATGTGGGGAAAATGAACCTTTTTACTTTGTTGGTAGAAATGTAAACTAGTAGAACCACCATGGAACTCTGTACAGAGTCTGCAAAAATCTAAACATAGAAATTCTGCTTGGCCCCACTCCCCTGCTCTAGTTATCTTCCCCAAAGAGTTCAGGACATCGCATTACAGTGATCCATGCACAGCCATGTTCAGAGCAACACAGCTTATAAGCACTAAATCTCGAGACAGCTTACAAGTTCATCAACAGATCAGTGGATAAAAATATGTTTATGCACAATGGAATACTACTGAATCATAAAAAGGATTGAGTCATATGTAGGAAAATGAAGGGATGTTGAGACAATTACGTTAGGTGAAAAAACATCAGAGACAGAAGCATAAATATCATATTGATTATCTTACATGTGCAACCCAAAGTGTAAGTAAATTCAAGATCAAAATATGACATAATACAAAATAGGAAGATTAATCCTTAGCAAATTGGTAGGGAAACTAGTGATTGAGGGAAGTGAAGGGAAAGGAGGGCAAGAGGAAGTAAAAAATAGTTAAGATTGGTTAGGTACATGTGCCAGCTCCTCATAGTACATGTGACTAAGTACAGCAAGTGTACATCAAAACATACAAAAATATGACCTTAGAAGTAAAAATTTCAACAAAGTGTATAATCTTCCAGCCTACTAAGTCACACACTGATTTTCTTAATCCTGGCCTGATGACCCCGGTGGATAGGAGAGTGTTAGTGCTACCAAGGTGAAAGGGATGCCAGGAAGCAGGCAGGAATGGCGATTTTCTCAGTGGGCAGCTGTGACTCTGTCTAAGGTACCATCTGGCTTCTCTTGAATAAAATATCCCTATTAGCAGTCTTTTCAGCATGATGCTACAGGTGCTAGGCATTAAATTTTTCTGTTTTCATACATTTTACTTCTATGTGTTATAAACTCCATAATATATTGTTACAATAATGTTGACCTGGTCAACCAGTCATTAAAAGATTTAAACGACAAAAAGTTGGACATTTTTCCTTGGTTACCACTCTTGGAGTTTGCAAGTCTGCATCTGCTGTCATTTTCTTCTTTCTAGAGAACTGATAACCACTTTTGTTCCTGTAAAATATCAATGATGTGTTCCTTTAGCCCTTGTATGTCTAAAAGGGAGTCTGTATTATCTTTCCAAGTCTCATGCTTCTGAGTACAGAATTTGATTTTGAAAGTTATTTTACATTATTTTCAAGATGTTTATCTTCTTTTCCTTCAAGTATCATCCTCTCTCTCCCTCTCTTCTTTCCCTTTCTTTAATTCCTGTCTCCTCTTTTTTTCTTTCTTTCTTTCTTTCTTTCTTTCTTTCTTTCTTTCTTTCTTTCTTTCTTTCTTTCTCTTTCTCTCTCTTTCTTTCTTTTTCTTTATTTCTCTCTCTCTTTCTTTCTTTCTTTTTCTCTTCCTTCCTTCTTTCCTTCCTTCCTTCCTTCCTTTCTTTCTTTCTTTCTTTCTTTCTTTTTTTCTTTCTCTTTCTTTCTTTCTTTCTTTCTTTCTTTCTTTTTCTCTTTCTTTCTTTCTTTCTTTCTTTCTTTCTTTCTGCCTTTCTTTCCATCTTCCAAGGTGCTCACTGGGTCACAGCTGCTGAGCAACTGTATGCTGTTAAGCCTGTGCTATTTTCAGTCAATAAGTTTCTAATGTTTTTATGCTATAACAAGGAGTCTAACACACCCAGTATGTATTGTGGCCACTGGCATATTGTGGTTTTTGAGAAAATATGTAATAAATATTCTGTTTTATTACAAATAACAGATTATGGCTATTTTTATCTTATGTGTCTATATGACCTCTAAACATGGAGGCTGTTAGGAACAAATGCTAGGTAAAGTCCTTTGCTGGGTTTAGGGAACTGATTGCATAAGAACATTTAAATCAAAAGGACTTGGCAGATAGAAAAGTCTGCTTCACCTAGAGAAAGGCATAGATCTCTACATGTCTGACTGTCCTAGTGTTTAAGTCCCTCTGCACTATCTGCTTAACTTGAACAAGCATTAATAAGTGAAATAAAAGAAATTAACTTGCAGCCCCTTCAAACAGAAACAAAGCCAAATTATGAGTTTAAATAACAAGAAGATATGACGGCTTACTAAGAAAGAAAGCAGACAGTTTCACTCATTCTTTGTATTCTTTTCCTTGGAGATTAAAAACTTCCTCAACCCACACTATATTTGTGTCTCTTTTATAGGTGGATATCCTTGTAATCTTAGGAAACTTTTGAAATGGATTACACAAAATTATTTAAGAAAAGTACAGAGACAGATGAAATTGATTAAGTTAAAAAATTAAAATACATTTGATATTCAAAAATATTTCTAGCTTTATCTTCTGTGTCCATATGATCGCTAAACACTGAGAATCTTAGAACAAGTGTTAGATATAGTTCTCTAGTGAGTTGATTGCATAAGAACACTCACGTCAAAGAAAACTTGATAGGTGGAAAAATCAGCCTTGTCTGGAGAGAGATAAATATGTTTACATGTCTGATTGCCCTACATATTTACGAACCTCTTTCCCATCTGCTTAAGTAAGTTTGAGCTCCTCAAAGAGAAACAAAACCACATTATGAATTTAAGCAAAAAGGTGCAGGCTATGACCACTCATTATGAGTGAATGTAGACAGTTTCTTACCTGCTTTGTTGTCTTTCCCTTGGAAACTGAGAGCTTCCTCAATCCACATTCTGTCTCTCTATCATATCCTAGCAATCTTACATAATTTTTAAACTGGATTACAAGAATTTATTTTAATAATGTCTCCTATATGAAAAAATGCAAAAATTATTTAAGAAAAATATGAGATCAAATTGCTAAAGTGGAAAAATTAAAGCATATTTGATGGTCAAATTTTTTCTGGTTTGCTCTTAAAAGTTCAAGATGAATTAAATATTTTTGTATTTGGTTTGTTACACTGAGATTCTAGTTGTATCGATTAGCTAAATCTGGCTTTAATTTTGTAGCTTATGTTTTGAATATAAATGTAGACTTATACTTTATTCTCAATTAGTACTTTTCTAAATTGTTTGTTAAAAATGTTGTCATGATTGCTAATCTAATACCTAGAAAGAGCTCTTTGCTGTGTAATTTCTACTATTATCCATTTATACTCCACTTATCTTGTTGCTTTGTGAAGCCCTGAGTTCATAGTTACCGTAGAAACATTATTTGTAAGACTTCTTAGGGAATTAGGATGTTAACGTCTTCCATTGTGGAGGTTTTATCTTGATACCTGGTCATGAGAAAGGTTATTTTAAAATAATTGGATGACTTTGTATTTCTATGTTCTCTAAACCAGGGGTTTTTAGAAGAAAACCTTTGGCAGTGTAGCTCTGTAAACACTATTTCCCAATTATGTTTTAACTTTTTATTTTCTGTCCACTTTGCAAATTACTTCAATCCCTCTTTTTAGTTCTCAGTAGTTATGGAAAGCACAGTCGTCTGTCTGTCCTTGATTCACACTCATCTGCATGCTTCCTAGTCCTCAGTTTAAATTATGGCCCCCTGGGGTTCCTCACAGGGACGGGGAGACAGTGGAGCTCAGCCACGTCCTGTGTTCCTCAGCATCAGGACAAATGTGGCTTTGGAAAAGAGAGGTTGTGTTGATCGTAGAAGATATGTATATTTGTTTAGAATTTCTCTTCTTCATTTTTTCTTTCTTTTTTCTTTCCTCTTTCTCTCTCCTGTTTTTTTAATCTTTTTTATAGCATATTTTATTGTGTAACTCAGTGTGTTGATATAAAGCAGCCAGCCCATTACTTCTGCAATATGCACAATCTGTTTAAATCTGCTTTTGTTTGTGACCAAAGTCATAGGCCATCTAGTGGTTTGTAATTGTAGAACTTCTAAAATGATCTCAGAGTTTTCAAATTAACTACTGTGTTTTTGTTGTCACCTAAGTACATTTTCTGCCAAGGTATTTTTGGCTCTTGATTCAGTCAGTTACTTTCATAACTCATTGCCCATGCAATTTGCTTCCCTATTTAAAGATGCCTTTTCATAGGCTCCTCCAGGGCCAGCCCAACTTCAAAGGCTTTATAAACGAGGCCTTTGCAAGGAGATTTGAGCTCCATCAGGGACTCAGGGCAGCAAGATGAGGACGAAGATCCAGGTCTTCCTGTGTCTATCACTCTGGGCCTCTGGTGAGAAACTGGACAGTTCCAGAATCATTTAGATTCATATCTTTGTAGAGTTGATATTAGAGTTTTAAAATACAATGAGAAATAATATGATCCAAGTATATACTAATTGACAGTATCATGTCATTCTAATGATCATATGTCAATCTTAAGATAAAAGTGTGGTGTTTGTGCGTGCATGTGTGTGTATGTGTGTGTGTGCAATCGTTTGCATTCCTGATTGCAGGTGTCTGCGGGGACATTGTGATGACCCAGTCTCCAGCCTCCCTGGCGGTGACTCCTGGAGAGAGCGCCAACATCCACTGCAAGTCCAGCCAGAGTCTTCTAGATAGTGGTATTGATGAGAATCTCTTATCCTGGTACCAGCATAAACCAGGACAACCTCCTAAACTGCTCATCTACTGGGCATCTAGCAGGGAATCTGGGGTCCCAGACCGGTTCAGTGGCAGTGGGTCTGGCACGGATTTCACTCTCACCATCAGCAATGTGCAGGCTGAAGATGTGGCAGATTATTACTGTCAGCAGGGTATTAGTGCTCCTCCCACAGTGATTCAGCTTTGAACATAAACTGCCCCTCAGGGTCTCCCCAGCTGCTTGCTCCCTGTGTGGCCCAGGGCTTGAACACTTCCTCCCGCTGCCTGACAGACTGTGTCCCCCTGATGCATGAGGAAGTCTGCAGCGCTGAAGAGAAGTTAAAGGGCTCCCTGTCTGCTAGACATGTTGCTCTAGGAAAATATAGCCAAGATATTTGTATTAGTTTTGTACTATTTTATAATAATTTACAAAATTATAGCTGTGAAATGAGGAATTCATGCATAGGACCTGAGGAATTCAATGTATAGGAAAAACCCAAGACCTGATTCAAGAGCTGAAATTAACATGTTGTGAGGTATTTCCCATTTGTATGTTGTAGGACAGAATCTACCTCTTCCCTTTCCTGTATCTTGAGTTCTTACATTCCTTGATGGGTGGCCTTTTCTTACATCTCCAGAACAAGCAGCATTTCATTTTCTGATGCTTGTTCCAGAGTGACATTTATCTCTGAATATCCCTCTCTACTTCAACTGTAAATCAGAAAATGTGCTTACCTGTAATAATGAATATAAGTTTGTATTTCATATCACATGCCCTTCAGGCTTCACAGCTTGAATTAACTAATAAAATTCTGTGTTGTAGATAGAGATCTTTGTGCCTCTTTGAAAATAAAGTGCTAACTAATCCCATTAATTCGCTCACTTTAGGAATTAAGCACTTAGTTTGGGTCATAGGGATGCAGGAGGGAGCAAGAGGCTCTTATATCATTTATAATTGTTTGAGATTCCTGAAGCATCTTCAGTTTCTATCCTTGAATGTGAGTTTTGTTTGTTTTTGTAAAACATGGTCTCACCATGTAGTCCAGGCTGGCTTTGACTTCACTATGTAGCCCAGACTGGCCACAAACTTCCTGTGATCCTCCTGTTTCAGTTTCCTGAGTGCTGCAAATACAGGCTGAAAAAGTTATTTCCTGATTGCCGTGGTCTACTGAAGTCAACAGTAGAAGCACAGATGTAGTGAGTGCTGCCCATGAAGGACATGGGGTGTTGTGTCAAGGAAAATAGAGTGGTTTCCTACCAGGGACTTAATATTTACTGAGAATACATATGAGTTTGAGCACTAGAAATAGCCAATACTTAATAAAGGAAATGTGGCACAGATCATCTGGAAACCTGCATCTTTCATCCACGTGCAGGCGGATGTGCAGTTCAGGTCTGTTTGGGATGAGAGAAAGCTGAGCGCAAAGGGCTTCTGGGAACCTGGGAAATATCTGAGGTGCTGGATCTGTCCTTTAACTGAAATATAGGGTAGATACATAGCCGTGCATTTCTGAACACATCTTATGGACATATGCATAATGGGTAGATTGCAGCATATGTAAACTTGTACCTCTGTAAACTTGGCCTAAAAATAAAAATATTAGCAGTAGATGATGAAATCTATTTCTTAAGTGTTCGGAGGTGAATAGAAAAATCTTAGTGTGTGAATTCATGGACATTGAAGTAGGGAAAAATTCCACTTTCCAAGTGTGAATAAGTGTGTTCTTAGTATGAAAGCAGAAGTCATTTCTCTCTGAAGTAAGTGCTGAGTTGGGTAGCATTGTAAACATTTAGTGATTAGAAAATACAAATGCTAAACTCACCCAGCTTTTTCCTCTTGAAGTGTTAACTGTGCATAAACAGTGAGATGATGGGGTTGGTTGGTGTGTGGTTTGGGACGTGGGTGGAGAATTCGCTCAGTGGGTACAGAGGGTGACATCCTGGTAGCAGCGTGAGACGTTCATCATTGTCATGGAATCACCTTGGGCTTCAGTGCTCTTGGGCATTTTGTTGCTATTTCAGATCAGAATGGAGTCTTGCTAATAACATTACATACACTGATTTCTCTATTTGCAAACATAAATCTAACCATCCCTTAGCAGGATGGATGCATTGCCTGGACAGCACTTGCCCTGTCACTTGCAGGAGGTATGGCACGGTCAGTAATAGGAGCTTAGCCCAGGGACATAGGTAGAGTCTTGTACTAAATTGATTACAATTGTGTGAATGTAGGTAAATTACTCAGCATTTTCCAAGCTTCATCTTCTCATTTGAAGCAAGAGCATATTAATAGATGTTATGATGTTTTGTTAAGGGTTAATAAAATACTATATACTAATTACAAAGGATAGTAGCTTTATATGTAATGAGTGCATGGTTAGTACTATTTATTCTTGTTAGACCCACCTGCATGGAAACAAATTCATAGATAGGCAGGTGGTTGATTCTTCTTGCAATAACAACCAGAGTAATGTATAAAAAGAAAAAAACACAGAAGTGAAAAATAATCATATTACTCCCTTGCTGTCACTCTTCAAATTTTCTCATGAAGCTTTGAAACTCAGCGTCTTCCCTCAGCCTCTGTCTGTGGCTCCTGTTCTTGCATAATGTATTTTCAAACTTTTGGGGGAGCTTTGAAAACTCCTGGTGTCTAGATCTTCATACAGAAGGTTCACAGGTGACTGGTCTGAATATAGGATTTCCTTTCCTCCCCTCCCTTCTTCTCCCTTCCCCTCCCCTCCCCTCCCCTCTTCTCCCCTCCCCTCCACTCTCCTCCCCTCCCCTTTCCTTTCCTTTCCTTTCCTTTCCTTTTCTCCCTTGGTATCCACTCCTCTCTATTTCCCTTCCCAATCCTCCCTCCCATTTCTCTCTATCCCTTCCTCTGCCCTCTTTTGTTTCCTTTGCTTTCCACTGTGCTGCTTAGATTGACCCAGGGCCTTCACATGGTAGCAAAACACTATAGCATTGTGCCCTTCTTGCAGCTCAAGAACTGAGACTTCCCTGGGCTTTGTGGATGGTACCAGTGTGGTCAGTGTTGACCTCTCCCTACTGCCTAACTGTGATTTTTACCAGGTCTCTTCTTCTCTCCTGTGCCTGCCATCTGGGCTGCCTTTCTGTCTCTGAAACTATCGAGTTCTTCTTCCCCTTAGGGCCTCCTGCTCCTTATCACCCATCTTGCTGCCATCCAACCTTCCAAGCCACATTAACATTCCATTCTTATTGTGACTCTGGCTCTGGTGAGTCTGGGGTGTTCTTTCCCTTTGGAATGTGGGCTCTGCAGGGGGAGAAATTTGACCATGAGAATCTCTCACAATTCTTGTAGGTGGAAGCCCTGGACCTTCACATATGAACTATAAGTTTCACACTTCCAGCCTCCTCTTCACAGTGATGACCAAGTCTCAGGTATCTAAAACTCATGCATCTTCCTGGAGTCCCTGATAGCTCAGGTAGGTTAGGGTGAGAGAAGGAAGACATATGAGGCAGGTATAAGATTCGAGGTACAGCAATGCTGTTAATTCAGATAAATAACATTTAATGAAGTATTTTTAAAAAGGTAAAGTTAATCTGAAATTGCCTGTATGAAAAATATCAGAATTTTAAGTATTGAAAGAGTATATAAAGAACAAAGGAATATCTATAAGAAATGTTTAAATTTTGGCAAATCCTGTTTATTTTATTATATATTTTGTTTTTTGTTGGTGCCGTTTTTCTCACCAGGTGGAATGACTGGATCCCTTCACAAGTGTGTCCTGTCTTGATCATGTAAGAACATCACAGCCCAACTGTGAAGTGCCTACAATGTGCAGAATTGAGGGTGGGTTCAAGTGATGTCAGGAGAACTGGGAACTCAATTTCATGAACCACGGAAATGGCCTTGCACAACGTGAGTCTGTTTCCTGCTTATTGAATGAACACAGTGGGATGGATGAAGGATCAGGTTCTTCACAGCTTCATTGCTCTGAGGTACTGATGACAGATATGCAGTCCTGGATCTTCGATCTCAGTGGGGCAAGCAACACATTTGAAGCTATTATCAAAGGCAGGATGGTGGTCAATCTTCTGTGTTCTGACAGTGGGTGAGTCTGAGCATCCTACAACAGCAAGTGCCCAACTTTTATAAAAGTTGCCTTCCAAAGCTTCCTGCTCAGGGAGAGGTGTCATATTACACAGTGCGTCTGAACTCTGTAACAACCACTCCTAAAGGAAATGCTTGTTTCATTTAAAATTTATAGTTACATTTTAAGAATTTTTAACATTTTATTTATTTTTCATTAGTTATGTTTTTGAACTGAGATGACATTCTTAAATATATTTATTAAGTTTTATAAATGTTCAATATTCTATTCACACAGTGGTATATATAAATATATATTTATATGCATAAATATACATATATATTATATATATATATATGCTTCTAATGTCATGAACATATTGCACCAAGAGAATCTCTCCAGAAAATATTTTATTGCATTTTCAGTGCTAGTTCTTTCGGCAGGTGAGGCATTACATATGCCTTAGTTGATTCCTACTTCTGTAGGCACCGTCCTGATGTCTTGGGTCTGATGAGCATTGGGTGCTTTACCCCAGTGCTTGGTCCATGTAGAAAAAAAATTATGAATAGAAATTAACTTGCATTTTACATGGTAAGAAAGCTTCAGGAAAAATCTGGAGAGCAAGGCAAGAAGGGTCTGAACTTTAGATATCTGGTCAACATTTCATTTTATGTGATCCAACTATGCAGTGGAGGAAAGGTCTATGTGTGTTCATTTTAGAAAGAATTCGGACTGCATTCCCATTTTATCACAAGCTTATACCAACCTCATCTGGAAGAATGTTGGTACGTGGTACAGTAAAAGAAATAAGGATTGAAGAAGTTAAGTTACGCTGCTGTAAGAAAGAGATTCTGTCCTTAATCTGAGTCAGTGTTGTTTCTCAGCGTGGCCTTCTGGGTGTGAACTGCCCAAGTACAGAGAGGAGAAAAACACCTGTGTAGCTGGAAGCCAGGTCCTTCCTCTCCAAACGCTTTGCATGTGTCCTCTCACTGAACCCATGCTGCTGCCTGAGCTCATAGCAATGCAAGAGGCGGAGCTCTGGAGGAAATCTGCCTCAGGGGCTCCAGAGTGTGATCCCGAAGCAGCCCTGACTCAGCTCCTTTTTCTCTTGTGCTTCTGGTGCCCAGCTGAAGGCAACATGGTATGGTTTGCATATCTGTGACACCCTTTCAATGTTGTCTCCTGTGACCTCGTAGCTGCGTTCAGCATGCACAGCGATTAGAGCCCAGTGTGGTGAAGTGCTCATGGCTCTGCTGGGAAGGCATGGTTAGCTGTGATCTGATTGCAGGCTTACTCTTCTGTTTTATTTCCAGTCTTAGATACCTACGGAGAAACTGTGAGGACACAGCCTCAGCCTCCCTGCTATTGTCACCAGGAGAAGCAGCCACCTGCACATGCAATGCTGACCAGAATGTTGGAGCTACTTGTCCCGGTAACAGCAGAAACCTGGGCAGCCTCCTTGGTTCATCATCTATGGTGCATCCTCCAGGGCTCCTGGCATCCCGTCAAGGTTCACCACAGACATTCTGGAGCCTGAGGATGTCTCAGATTATTATTGTCAGATGATAAATAATATCTGATGTCCCACAGTGATTCAGTATGAAACAAAAATCTCTGTTAGGCTGTCTGTGAATTTTGCTTTACCTGTTTCCTTTATGGGCAGGTGCAGTGCTCCCTGCTCAATTTAGAATGTCTGTCTGTTTTGGAAATTTAGAAGTTATAAATATTAACTTTATGGCAATATTTTTCCACTGATTTTTAGAGTTTTTCTCACTCTTAGTTTTTGAGCTGGCTGCAGAAACAATTTTGGTGCTACACACACCTGATCACTCCCATAAGTGGATTTCTTTAAAGTCATAGAAACGCCATAGGTCTAATAAGGCAACACTGCCAAAACCAACAAATATTCAAAGCTCAAAATGAAGAGTTAAAAGTATAACTCACAGAGATTGTGTTAGAGAAAATTCTACAAATAATCTGTAGAGAAAGGAGTAGAATTAAGAGAAATAGTAACTCATTAGATTCATGCTCAATATACAATATCAAATTGATATCTATATAACGACAGAAATGATAAAAATTAACAGCACTATGCACAATAGCATCCGCTGTTACATGTGGAGAAAAAATTCAAAGTATGCATGACGTATGTACACTAAAATCTTCAGAATGATGTTGAATAAAATTGAAGAACTCCTAAAAGCCATACCACAGAGAAAACTGAAGAAATTCTCCTCATCCACACCTTTAAGGAATGATGCTGGAATGCCTGGGCATCCATTTTGTAGTGTGTGACAAGAAAACAATTCCCTGAAAGCATCTGTTAAGGTTTATACATTGTGTCAATTTGAAGTGTTAACTAAGTAACTCAACATTTCTCAATTCTTGGGTGTAAAGGACAGCCCATGACCTCTCTAGGACATTGTCCATTTTGTCAATTTGAGAAGGTCTGAAGTAAAAAACATTTGGCAAGAGATCAGGGTCCTTACTTTGTAAATATCCTCAGCTTGTGCAAAAGGGTTGTGGGGAGATGTTGTGAGTGCAAGACCCACACAATTGGAATCAACTGCTTAAAATATAAGGGAGGAAAAGAAGCATTCTGCCCCTTTTACACTTTTGCTCTTGTAGTTTTGGGTAACTACCACAGCCATGATGAATGGTTGTCCCTCAGCCACACCACCCTGCCTTGGAGCCAGCTGAGTATGGACTGAAACCTCCACAAAGTGTAAACTAAACAAACCTTTCCTTCCTTCATTTTGTGCATCAGGTATTTTGTCTCAGCAATGAGAACAATGTAACCAACAGAGAATTGGGTACCAGGTGTCAGGTCCATTTTTTGACTATACTTGACTCTGTGTTTCAAGAGCCTTTGGGAATATCTTGTGGAAAGTCTTTAGACTTTCCACAATCACAGATATTGCCTGACAGAATAGCACTATAATGTCTTAGGCTGCTCTATATGGGAGGTTCTGCTCAAAACTCAAAAGACCAGAAAAGTAGTAAAGGCCAGGCTCTGGAGCTTTCTGCTGGGAAGAAGGACTGCACTGGGTGTTGGAGTCCAGATGATGCATGTTATGGTTTGCAGAAAGTTTGTTTGGATTTTACTAATGTCCAGAGATTTTCCCTGAGACTAAGATTAAGGGTAGTGGAATCC
Organism: Dolichotis patagonum; assembly: GCA_004027295.1. Taxonomy (NCBI): domain Eukaryota; kingdom Metazoa; phylum Chordata; class Mammalia; order Rodentia; family Caviidae; genus Dolichotis; species Dolichotis patagonum. The sequence continues at coordinate 52,888 of PVJX010005134.1, forward strand.
TTAATCTGGAAGAAGAAATCTCAAGTCAGTTGAACGCTGTGGTGGTGTCATGGTTATTGTTGAGGGCTTTTAGACAGATTTAGGCTGAGAATCAACAGGGAAAGAGTGTAGCAGGGTGATTTAAAATGCTTTGAGTTAGGCCAGAGAGGAAGCTCCCGTAAAACTGTGGACTGAAAATGTAGTGCTGAGGAGATCTCAATTGCTGGAAGGAACAGAGAAATATAAAGCATGACCTGAAGGCATCATAAGAAACAGCAAGTTTTCACCTTTTGCCGTCTCAACATTGAAAATGGGAACAACTCTGCTTTGAAGAAAAAGCTGCAGAACACTGTGTTCCAGATGGCGGCTGACACATTATGTTCCAAAGTGGTGGAAGCAACTGCAGCACATTCCAGAATCACATCTTTCTGTGTAGCCTCCCTGTGTGCTGTCTAGATGTCAACCCTGGTGAGGGACAGGCTTTGTATTCTACATCCCAGTCTTTCCCTGTCCACTAACCCAGCAGTCACACCCTAGGACATGCATGTGTGTGGCCAGATCAGCTTCAGCTTGGTCATCACTCTAGCTCTGTACAAAAAACCTCCACACTTTTCAAATAATGATCTTCAGAGATTTGTTCACAGCAACATGGGGTGCAGCTGAGAAAATTATGGTCACCACTGTTTGCACGTAAACTGTATGAGTATTACAAGAGTGTTAGAAATGTTCTGGATTTTCTGACTAAGCTTGATAAAAGCACTCATTTTGAAAGAAATTATATGTTTCTTTTGGATAAATACCCTATACTCTTTGGAATTCATGTTGACAAGTTCTGGCTTAGATCATGAATATGAAATTCTTGGTATGCTTTCAATATTTATGAATAATCTGTCATATTTAAGTCCATAAAGATATCAAATTATATACATTTAATTATGAATTCTGACACATTTATTCTTGTATATAAATATATGTATCCATGAATAAATGAGTATATCTGTGTGTAGACACCAATATTCATTAAATTAATGAAAATATTTCTTAAGGGAAGAACTCTCCTGAAGTCCTATACAGAATGAATGAGGTATAATTTTAATCTACTATTTTCCTAATGATCATTACAACCTTGATTATAAGAAGTTTTTCATTTGCTAGGCATTTTGCAGCTGCACTCTTTACTGTAAAGGGAGAGTCCTTATGTGAGTGTATCAGGCCCAATCCAGTCTTTGTGGGTGTTTATGAGCAGCTTCAGTGAATGACTGGATTCACTCAGGATCTTCCTAGGAGGCCTTTGAGAATCCCATGATTACAGGCTTGTGTCACCTGGCTCTGATAACCTTGTTTCTGAGTGTTTATGTTTTCTATAAAAACTTTGAAAAGTTCCTACAATTACTTACTTGCTACTTCTGGACTTTTTTTGTTCCTTTTGAAATTTTTATATGTTTTTACTAGAATATGTTGGCAGCTCATAATGCCTGCATTCATTGTGATGCGCAGGTAGCTGTACACAATTTATCTTAATTCCTTTTAATTTCTCTTCCTTTCAGTTTTGGAACTATATGGGTCTATTCTTCATCTGTTTAACCTGACTTAATTTTAGCAAGTAATATGAAAAAACAGTAAGATGTATCCATTGCAACAGGCCCAGAGCAAGATTCTAAAGACTGTCAGAGATGGGAAGATATGAGCACATAATGAAAAACACCTTGGGCACATTTAGGCTGCTATCATATACGTGCCCTTGGAAATGAAGGTTCCCTGAATCCTTGTACAGTTTGGCTTGTTATTTTAAGTATTCAAGCAATCTTAGTTAAAATTTATGTTGGATTATACAAATTTGCAGTAAATTATTTATTCAAAACAAAATAAATGAGAGATCATATTAATGATATCAAAATGCACATGTTGTCAGTATTATTGCTGTCTTGATGCTAAATTTTCAAGATCAATTGAACAATTTCGATTGTATGTAACATATAGTGAGATGGCAATTTTATATGGTGGATTAATGATTTCTATGTTTCCCTCACTTTTTTGCATAATGTTTGTAATTCATTTCTTCAATGTGTTTCTCCAACTCCTAAATGTGAACTGTGGTTAGAGATTGTTGTTCTGCATGATTTACAGAGTTTTCTTTCATACCTGAATTAATGTGTTTTCTTTTTGGTATTTTTAATAATAGATTTTTGCTATGAAGTTCAGGCTGTCCATGAACTCACTTTGAAATATAGACTGGCCTTGGAGTTGCAGGGATCCTCATGCCTCAGCCTGTCAAGTGACAGGATGACAGGCATGTGCCACCACTCCTAGCTGAATTTATTTTCCCATGTCTATGATTTTTGATTTTGTGGCCTGTGATTCACAAACTATTATTCTTAAAGGTATTTTCATTGTTAGTTGTTATGGAAAGATATTGAGAAATTCCTATCATTGCATTATTTTTCTTTGCTGGTTTCTCTATTTCTTCCTTTTTTATGACTTCTCACTTTTACAGTGCAGGTTTGGTGGTCATGAACTACTTACAGGGCTTTTTGGCATGAATATCATTAATTTTTCCTAAAATGTCTTTTTAAAGACATTTTTGTAAAACATTATAATGCAATTAAAGTGTTTTTATTTTATTTTATTTATTTCAACTTGATACACTTCTCCAATCTCTTCTGTCATAAAACTGCTGATACTTTGATAGGTTTGTGTTTATAAATTACTCAATATATCTCTCTTAATTTTAGCATTCTTTCTTTCTTCTGATTTTCTGGAATTTTTCTATAATGTGTTGTGGAGAGATTCCTTTCTGAGCATATCTATTTGAAGTTTTAAATGCCTTATTATCTAGATCTCCATTTCAGGGTCTAGATTGGAAAACCTTCTGCAATAATTTTGGGGAACAAATTTTTTCTTTCTTTTCCAGTCGTTCATTGTCTTCTGAAATGCTTAGATTATATCTTGTGGAATCTTCTTTGGGCTCTCAAATCAGCTTCTCATGATTTATTTTGTTACAAGGAGAATCACTGCACTATCTACTACCTCACTCTTGTCCTCAAGGTTTGATATTTTGTCTTTGATTGGTCATGATGGCTGACATGTTTTCTGTTATACTTTTCACTTTCAGGAGTTGTGCTTTATTCTTTCATCTAACCAGAAATTCTTTCCTAGGGAATTCATTCATATCTCACATATGAATTCAGTGAACAGTTTGTGTTTTATTTAAACGTTTTGAACATCTTATTAGTTGAAAACATTCCTGTACTTATTTGAATCCCTTTTGCATTTTCTTCCTATGCATTTTCTTCCTTGATCTCTTCAAATGTTTTATCATTTGGCTTCTGAGTTCTTTACTGAACACTTACTCTACTTCATTGGCTGTCAGCAGCTGAGGAGTTATCAAAGTTTGAGGCATATTACTGACTTATTTCTCATTTTTCCAGTGCTTTTATGTTCAGTGTTGTAGGTTAGTTGGGCTAGAAAGACTTGTTGTTAGGTTTCCCTAGCACTGAAATGCAAGCAAGAGACAGGTACTGTGAGTATCTATCTACAAAGAACTAGTCATATGTAAATATGTAACATAGAGCTATTTTACCAATTTTTCTACTTTTAGAATAAAGCAAGAATGCAAAAACTTAAAAAGTCCCACAAAAGGCTCTAAGACACAAGATAAGAAAAGGATTTAAATTTAAATCATGAGAGAAAAATTGAGAAAATCAGGAGACTATAAAGAAAGAAAATGCATCAGTAGAAAAAATCATTTTTGATGATGTTATATTTACATGCATACAGAGGTAGACAGAGGGAGGGTGTTGGACAGAGTATGTGTGAGAGTAGAAAGAAACGAGGAAAAGGAGCGATTTATAGGTAGGAAATTAGTGCAATGTTCATGCAATCTTTTTACCCAATTTATAAACTAGAAGAAAACCTAGATTAAAAGACAATATAACAAATTTTGGTGATGGAGAACTTGACAGGTCAATGTAAAACACTGTAGAAAACAACATTTAAATCTCATTTACAGTTTCTTAAATAAACATAGTACACTCACATACAATGTAAAATAGAAAAAATAAAACAGAAAGGGGACAGTAAAAAAAGGGCAAATAATTCAGGTAAGGAGAGGATGAGATAGAAGGTGAGAGGTGACAAAAAGAGATAAGGAGAGAGAATCCAACCACTGATCCAAAAAAATCAAGCAGGACTAGATCACAACCAGAATACGCTGTGAAGGAGGCACATGCCAGTTACCACATGGAATGGTTTAGAAGCAACATTCAAACATTTTTACACATAGGTAAAACCACATAATCAAATATACAGAGAACTGGTGTTTAACCAATAAAAAAACACAGAACATAGAAGAAACACACACACACACACACACACACACACACACACACAAAACCTACAAAGGCTGCAGTCATTAGCAGGGAGCCTTTGATGACCTTAGAACTCAGGCAGGCCACCACTGTTTTTCCCACTGACAGGTGACAAACAGGTTCCCAGCAGGGATTCTGTTACAGGCTCTCCTGTTTGCTCCACCCAGTTTACCTTGCTCAGCTTCCTGTGCTCTGTGTCCAAGTTCTACACAGCCTGTCCCCCATGGATGACAACCTCACTGGTCCCCGGTGGTCAGGCAGGAAGTGATAACCTACTCTTCTATGCCATTCTGATGATTTTTCCCAGTCCCTTTACTCCTTGCTGGCTTTCAATTTGGTCAGGAAATCAATGGTTTTGTGCATTGACAGGAAGTCATCTCCATAGACACTTTGCTTGATGATTTAACCAGTCCTAGTGATTGCCTGTCCAGGTTGTTCAGCTTTGCAGTCTCTCTCAAGCCTGTAAATTTAGTGCTATTTAGGGCTCTGCAGAAGAGCGATCTGCAAGTAATTGAGTAGCAGCTGAAGAATGCTGGAAAAAATATCATGGGTGCAGAGCTCAGCTGCATTGCGGGATGGTGGCAGAGTGCTTGGTCTCTAAGGCTTTGCAGTGCTTTGCCCACCCCAGAACCCCACATGTCAGTCACTGAAAGTCCCTGAGGTTGTGTCTCACAGATTTCTCAGGGCCTCGTTGTGGGTTCCTAAGCATAATAGTGTCCTTTGTCTCTGTTCTAGTGCACACTTTGGTTTTATCTCTACCACTGCTGTCTTTTATATTCTCTGGCTTGCACAAGGCATAGTGCCCTGGTCAGGGCAGTTTGCCCATTGGCTATGTCTGCAGATGGGATGAGAGTCAGGATAGGAGGGCACAAGGTGATGGCTGCTAATCTGGGCATCAGTGAATCAGGAGGTTCTGATAAGCCCCTACTGTTACCCTGGGTATATAGATTGTAGTGAGCACAATCCTTTTTACAGAATAGAAAATTCTTGCATATTTCCAAGGAGATACTTTGCCTCTTTCCTTTCGAATTATGGGGCCATTTACTTTGAGATCTTTGTTGCTATCCTTGAGGTAAAACTCAGAACGTGCAATAACTCTACGACTGGTTATGTATTAAAAGAGAAATACAAGTACAAATACAAATATTATAAGGCTTTTGCATAATTTTGTTTTATTAATTACTTAAAATAAAGTCTTTTTTATGGTTGTGACCTGGTTTATTTTCCAACTTTAATAAAATCCCAGGAATTTGCAAGGAAGTCACCCTCTCTACCCACCTCTTTCTGTTCAGTCTTCCCTAGAGCATAGGTCCTTGTTATTTATGGACACTTTGTCACTCAGTCTGCTCTACTGACTCTGCAGACAATGGATCATCTCTCTTTTCTACCATGTATGCCATGCCAAGGTCATTGCAAGTGACAAGAACATTAATGGATTGTTCTTAATCAGTAGCTGAGGCACCAGGACATAGTGACCTTAGTTACAATTTGTTGCTCTCAGTACACCATCCTCTTTCTCTTACACAGCCTCAGACATCTGTCTGTTCCGCTTCCCAGACAAGTAACACAGAAGGCAGTGGTATGGGCCCTTGCGTACAGCAATAAACTCCAACATCCTCAGCTTCATCCTGGCTGATCACACACTCTGCGTGTGAAATCTGTCCCTCACCCCCTGCTTTTGTACCTGTGTCCCTAAAGTTAAATATTCTTACAAATCCTATAGGTGAAGGGCAGCTTGGCTCCTGTGTAAGGCACCAATAGATACTTTCATCACTGTGTTTAAGGCTCAGACTTGACAGGCAGGGCATGGAATTCTGGTCTCCAGTGTCCATGGACTGTGAGAGTAGATTCTGGGTCATCTCACTATTCCCGGTGTATCCCCCAAAAAATGAAGTAGAAGCATGAGTTCATTTTTAAAAGTTTCCCTTTTTGACTTTGTCAAACTAATTTTTAAAAATTTTAATATATAAAGGGAAAATATTCAATGCTGAAGTAGGTGCCAGCTTTTTAACCACTAAGGGCCCTCTAGAATCTTTTGCAGGTAACAGTCCCTGATTTCTATGTGACAGACTTCACCAGATCCCAGGCCCTTGTTCCTTCTTGCATCTCCCTCACTGTCACTGATCTAAATGTCACACGCCTGTCCTGGAGGAAAAGACTGGCACCCTTCACACATGAACGGTGCAGACATGGGCAAGAGTGGATCCCCAGAGCTCACCCTCTCACCCCATTCTCCCGCATCTCTCTCTGTTCTAATTAGATGCCCACAGCATTAGCAGCCCAGGAGCTGAGCAGACAGCCTCACTTTGAGAAGTTAGACTGGAGCATTCTGATCAGTCAAGCGAAGTGATGCTCAGCCAGTGTTTCGAACTGACAAGTGAAGCCCCTCCCTGGGGGACACTGTGCAAATCCCCTGTGTCCACTGTGCAAGCATGTGGAAAGAGGCAAGAGATGGGTGAGAGGCCTCTTATGTGAATCAAGTAAGGTACAACATTTTCCTTGTTTGGTGCAATATCAATAGGAAAACAGCCCACATTTTCTGCGGCAGCGGGCAGAAGGCACTCACTGTGGAAATGGGATCCCTAAGGGAGATACAGTGCACATCGCCCTGCCCCTGAAGGCAGTTTCAGAGTTCGGTCCATGTGGTGTGCATGCAGATCAGTCTGTGGGAGCAGAGAGCCCCACTGCTTGGGTTCTTCCCTGCACTGGAACAGAAAAAAACAGCTCTTACCTCACAAGTGTTGATCTTTTGAGTATTGTATGATTAATATTATGGTATGGAACTAGCAAACAGTTTCTGGTAACTGCTTTACCACATGCAATAGAAGCCTGTTGGAAGCATTCTGGATGTAGTCTTTTCCTGGACCTTGTGATTAAATACTAAAGGGGCACTCAAGCAAAAGGAGCTTGGCAGGGGTAAAAGTTCTACCTTTTGCATCCACAGAGAATTACTCCTTATGTAAGAGCACATGAAATCTCCAGTGATTAGTTTTTATATACTAAGGCATATCCTGTCATACTCCTTACTGTCTCTTATATCAGACTCAGGAAAATATTTTAACAGGAACAATTTCTTGGAGGTTATTGCACAAAATAACTAGGGATAATTTTGTATTCACTTTATTTTTCTGAAAAATGTAAAAAGAAAGTTCTTTCTCTACCTACTCATTCTTTTCATGGATGTTGAGCAAACACAGCTCTGAGTCCACCGAGCAAATGGAGATTCCATCCTTTACCAGAGCCCGAATGAGTCAAGTGTTTGGCATTTCAGGACAACATGTATCTGTGACTGACATTTCTGGGGCCTCGATCCAAGGTGGTCATTAAGGAAAAAGTATTTGTTCAGAGCTGCTCACGGAGTTTCATTGCAGACCTCGGGCCCCAGTGCTGGGAGAAGATAAACAGCACATTAGTTTTTATAAACTTGTGTTTTTTTCAGTTCAAAATTTTATTGATTTTTCCCATGATTGCTCAGTTAATCAACACACACAGTATACACTGTGGCAATTTGGTTTATGGCAGAAAAATTAAAAGGTATTCTGTCATGTTTTCTTTTTGCACCAGTCTAAACTCCCACCAACAGTGGAGCAGTGTTCCTTTTTCCCTACAGCCTCGCCAACATTTGTTATCAGTTGATTTCTTGATTCCAGCTATTCTTTCAGTGTGAGTTGATATCTCAATGTTGTTTTAATTTGCATATCTCGAATGACCAGTGATGGTGAACATTTCTTCATGTATTTGTTTGCCACTTGTATATCTTCATCTGAAAACTGTGTGTTCATCTCAGCTGCCCATTTTAGGAGAGGGTCTTTCAATTTGGTGGGGGTTGATGTTTTTCAATTCTTTTTATGTTCTTGATATAAGTCCTTTGTATGAGGGGTTGCTGGTTAAAATTCTTTCCCATTCTGTGAGTTTTCTTTTCACTCTGATGGTGAGTTCTTTTGAAGTGCAGAAACTTCAATAATATGAGATCCCAGTTGTTGATTCTCTGAAGTGTTTCCCGTGAAATTTGTGTTTTGTTCATGAATTATCTGCCTACACCTATGTCTCCAAGATTTCTACCTACCTTATTTTCTAGTAGATTCAGTGTTTCTGTTTTAATGCTTAGGTCTTTGATCCAATTAGACTTTACTTTTGTGCATGGTGATAGGCATGGATCTAGTTTCAGTCTTCTGCATGTGGAGAGCCAATTTTTCCAACACCATTTATTAAAGAGGCTATACTTCCTCCAGTGAGCATGTTTAGCCCCTTTGTCAAATATCAGGTGGCTGAGTGTCTTTGTACCTATATTTGTATCTTCTAATCTGTTTCACTGATCCTCAGGTCTATTTCTTTGCCAGTACCATGTTGATTTTATCACTATAGCTTGGTAGTACAGTTTCAACTCAGGAACTGCGATGCCTCCTGCCTTGCCTTTATTGCCCAGAATTGCCTTTGCTATTCTAGGTTTCTTCTGGTTCCAAATGAATTTTAGGAGTGTTTTTTCTAAATCTGTTAGGTATGTCACTGGTATTTTGATTAGGATTGCATTAAATCTGTATAACTGTTTTGGGAGTATGGCCATTTTCACAATGTTGGTTCTTCCTAGCCAAGAGCATGATACATATTTCCATTTTCTAATATCTTCTTCTATCTCCTTTTTTTTAACATAGTATAATTTTCAGTATATAGGTCTTCTACATTTTTAGTCAGGTTGATTCCTAAATACTTCATTTTTTTAGATGTTATTGTGAAGGGTGATATTTCCATTATTTCTCTCTCGGTGAATTTCCTGTTTGTGTACAGAAATGCTATTGTTTTTTGAGCATTGACTTTGTATCCAGCTACACTGCTGAATTTGTTTATTACCTCTAGTAGTATTTTAATGGAATTTTTTGGGTCTTCTATATAGAGTGTCATGAAGATATTGACTATTTCTTATCATTGCATTATTTTGGTGTTACTACATGTTTAATTTTTTCTTTGATTCAGTTTTCAATTTTGTAGAGCTGGCATAATTTTCATGAACTTCCTAAAGGGCTTTTTGTCACGGAAATTGTGCATTTCCCCCTAAATTTGGACGTATACTTTTATAGAACGTTACAGTATGCATTGAAAGTTGTAGTTTTGAGGCTTGATACACTTCTCAAAGCTCTCCTGGCATAAGATTTATAGTGATAAATGTGGTGTGATTCTGATAGGATTCATATTTTTAAGTGACTTGATATATCTTTCATGTCTTTTAGTATTCTTATTTTGTTCTGATTTTCTTGGATTTTTCTATAAAATGTTGTGGAGAGATTCTTTTGTGGTCCTGTTGACCTGGAGTTATAATCTGGATCTCCATTTCAGTGTCTAGATGGGAAGTTTTCTGCAATAATGATAGGGAATAAATGTCTTATAGGTTTACTTTTTTCCCCAGCCTTAACTGTCTTCCATAGTGCTTACCTTACATCTTTATAAGCTTCTTTGAGGTCTCAAATAAACTTTTCATGTCTTCTTTTGAATCACGGAGTATCACTTAGTCATCTACCACATCATTCTAGGTAGCTAGCCTTTGAGATTTGTAAAACTAAAAGATTTAAACAGTAAGGAGCAGGTAGCAATGTGATTGAGGTGAGTCTGGGCTGCGTGGAGGTAGACCGCATTTCAGCCCTGGGAATGCTCAAGGGTGCTGCCTTTGTAAAATGGATGTGATGACATAGCTGTGCTTTGCCACATACTATACAAACAGGCATCCACAAAGGTGCTTGTGCTGCATGCACATTTTTGCAACCCGATGAGTTAATTTCAATCTACTACCTCCAGTATAACTCACAACCAGATTAAATGAGCCAGTGATTCATACTGAATCACTGACATAAATGTCAGGGAGGCAGGTGCTGTATTTCTGATGTGAAAACTTTTTTGTTTGGGATGTCATAGCCTCTTATTTTGAGGCTAGGACCCAATGACATTCTCCAAGATGCACTCGTTTACCTAAAAATGTGTCAAGTTTATCCTCCTTTATGGCAGAGCAGTACTTTATTGTGTATTCCCCAAGATGCACATGTTTACCTAAAAATGTGTCAAGTGTATCCTCCTCTATGGCAGAGCAGTACTCTATTGTGTAAAAATACCACAGTTTCTTTATCCATTAATCTGCTAAACAGCATATGGGTTGTTTCCAACATTGAGCTATCACAAAATGTACCACTTACATGAGTGTGCTTGTATTGCTGAGATCCAAAAGTGAGCATTCCTAAGGCATTTGCTGTGTCATCCCACTGTGCTCAACTTTTAGATGGAGACACAGGCAAAAAAACAAGCCTGTTGCTTGGCCTCAAAGATTCCACATCAGCACCTTGGCCAGCCCTGTTTACATGGCTTAGAGCCAATTGAAGGGTAAAGGAGACACTTGGACAGCTCTGTACATATCAGTACGTGGAGATAGGACTAGGTTTAACATTAGAATAATATTGTTATTGCACAAGTATTCATATATAGTAAATTATTATCCAGTTCTCACCAGGGTCGGCTCTAGTTCTCACTCTCTGGTGGTGCTTTCTCTTCATCTCCTGACTCTTGTGTATTGGGGTTCCCTGCCCATTCACAGCCTTGTTTCAGCCATTTGCTATCATTGACTCTTGATCTCACCCTGTATCCCTGAATGTGTGTCTCCTGCTCTGACTGCTTCCCTGATCTCCAGAATATCACCTATGCCAGGGCCACTGTCACTTAGGTATCTGGTGACATGCCAGAGTTTTAAAATATTCCAGTTTACTTTTGATTTCTAGTGCCCCCAAACTTGCTTTCTTCTCCTTTCCCATCTATGAAGACATCTTTGAGAATTTTCGGGTGGCTCAGATCTAAATGCATAGCAGGTGTCTTCATTCTACTCTTCTTTCCTCACCTAATGTCCAATATGGAACCAAAGCTATTTGTTTGGTCTTTTCAGTATAACACGTGAGTGTCCATTTTTCTCTACAGTGGGCAATGAGTTGAGGTCCTCGGGGAGGGAGGCACATTGTGGTTGCATAGAAGTGTCAGAGAATGTTAAGCTGGGGTTGTCCCTATTCACTTTGGAGGTTGTTCCAAAACCAACTGTCATATCATATATATTAACTGTCCCTATATGAAAATTTTCGTTGTCTCTTCCACATTACATTGTGGGCATAATGGTAGTGTTGGTCGAGGATCCTCAACAAAAGGGACAAAGAGATTGTTAAAATTTACTAACCTCCATGAGGCTGGGTAGGAAGTAGGGAGTGCATTGTTTAATTCTGGAACTATCAGTTTTCAACCTAGTTGTGTTTTAATTTTACCTCAGTAAGCATATTCTTTTTAAAATATTTTAAAAAACCAAATTCAAAAGAAACAAAGTAAAATAATTGTTATTCTGGCAAAAACCTTAATATTAATATTTGTATGCCTTTTGGGGGAATTCAAGGACTTTTCAATGCTTTCATGGGTTTCTTCCTGACTTACATGGTGTTCTTGTTACTTATTTTGCATCAAAGTATATTTTCACTTTGTAAAATATTGTTGTAGTTTATTAGAGCCCCGAGTCATCCATAGGTAGGCCCATATTTTACCTTACCTCACCACATCTCCTTATCCTCTTTGTATTTTGTGTAACAATAGTGACTGCAAACACAGCAGCGTCATGTTCAATTTTGTTCTCTCACACAATTTCTGTGAGCGAAGGATGTGGAAAGGTTCAAGTTGGTTGACCAAACAAGTTGGTCAGAATGGCTGGCCTTGGCTCCAGAGTTTCTTTGGATTGTGGTCACGCTGTGTCACAGTCATCCTAAAACTTCACTAGTGGCTTTCAAGATGAGCCACTCATTGTCTGGGAGTTAATTTTGCTGGCGATGTGTTAAGAACATCACCTTTCCCCTGTGAACCGCTTCATTGTACTGCCCCCGTGATACCACTAGGTGGTGCTCGGCTTCCTCCAGACCTGATTATACTAAACATAGCATTGAGAAGCCCCAAATATCACTACCCCACTTATGAATCCCTGAGAAAGAAATTAGGAAACTAATAAGATTTGTATAGTTTCAATGAAAATTAAGTACTTAGGAATTAGTAAAAGATCTGCATAATGAAAACTACGGTAGTCTTGAAAACGAGATGGAAGAGCACATTGCAACATCAGAAAATAGAAATGTTATTTCCTGTTGAAGGAGAGTCAAAATCATTGCTGTGAAATTACTATGCTACAAAAGGAGACATAGATTTAAAACAATACCAATCAAAATGCCAGTAGCATTTCCTCAATACTGGGAAAAACAATCCTAAAATTTATGTGGAACCAGAAGAGATCCAGAAGAGTCATTTCAATCCTGGTCAGCAAGAGTAACACAGGAAGCATCACAATTGCAGACTTCAAAATATATTACAAAGCCACAGTGATAGAAATGGCATGGTATTGTCCACAAAAACAGAAGCATGGATCAATGGAATAGAACAGAGGATGCAGAAACAGCTCTGGGCCCATCCATACATGTGATCTTCAGAAAGAGGTGAATGACATTGGCTGATGGAAAGACAGCACAAAGCAAATGGCATTAGGAAAACTGGTTACACCCATGAGAAGTTTGACCCTAAACCGCATTAGTCACCATGTGGTAAAATAATTTAAAAAAGAATTAAAACTTGGGCTTTAAAACATGAAGCACATAATCTGCTGGAAAATAACAGGGGTAAAAAATTTGAGAACACAGCATTGATAGACTTTTAGAATACACACCCAGTTGTACCATAAATAACACCAAGAAACAACAAATGAAATTGTATCAAAGTAAAATCCTTCTGTTCAGTTAAAGAAGCAGCCGGGAGGGGGAAAAGACAAAGTGTAGAAAGGGCAGAAGTCTTTGCCCTGTGCTCATCAGGAAGAAGACGAAGAGAGACAGTATGTGAAGAACTTTAAGAAACTGACCTCCTAAATGAAAGAGTTAGTCAAAAATGGGTAACTGAAAGGGACCAAGAGCTTTTAGAAGAACAACAAAGGATTGTAAATATATATCACAGGCCCTGAGAAAAATGCAAACTAAAACAATGAGGTCTCATTTTTTTTCAGAAAAAATTGTCTGCCTATGGAAATCAAATAATACAAAACATTGGTGAGGTATGAGGAAAAAAGTGAACTATTCTAGTTTGTTCATGGAAATGTAAATGAGTACAACTAGTATGGAGGTCTGTAAGGAGATTCTGCCAAACACTAAAAATAGAAATTCTGCTTGACCTGCTCTTCCTGTTCTAGCTATGTTCCAAAAATTGTTAAAGACATCACATTACAGTGATTCATATATTCACATAATTATAGCAGCACAACTGCTAAGTGTTAAATTTTAAAAGCAGCTCATGTGTCCATCACCAGATGAATGGATTGAAAAATGTGGTATTTGTGCACAAAGGAGAACTACTGAACCAGAAAAGGGATTGAATCATTTGCAAGAAAATTAATGCCCCTTGAGATACTTGTTAGGTGAAATAACTCAGACACATTACTGTAAATGTCACATTATTTCTTATATACGAAATCCAAAATATAAATTGATTCAAGAGCAAAATAAGACAGATAATATGAAATAAAGAGATAAATCTGCCAGTTGATAAGGAAGCTAGAGATAGTGGGAAGAGGAGAGAAAGTAGGGCAAGAGACAGTCAAAAACAATCCAGATAGGTTAAGAATATGTGCCTCCTCTCACAGTACTTATAAATATTTATAGTAAATGTACAATAATAAACCAAACAGATAAAAATGAGTGTTTAGAAGTAAAAAGTTCAACAAAGTGTTTGATGTTCTAGCCTAATAAGTCACACACTGATTTTCTTAATCCTGGGCTGATTACCCCGGTGGATAGGAGAGTGTTAGTGCTACCTGGGCAGAGGAGATACCAGGAAGCATGAAGGGATGGCGACCTTCTCAGAGGGCAGCTGTGACTCTGTCTAAGGTACCTCCTGGCTTCTCTCATCTAAAATATATACATTAGCGTTCTTTTCAGCATGATGCTAAAGGTGTTAGTCTTTAAATTTTGCTGTCTTTATAACTTCACTTCTACATGTTATAAACTCCATAATATATTGGTACAATTATGATGACATAGTCAGCCAGTCATGAAAAGATTTTAATAACATTTTTCCTTTGTTAACATTATTAGTGTTTTCAAGTCTTCATCTGCTGCCACTTTTTTTCTCTATGAAGAACTTATGATCATCTCTGGTTGTGTGAAAGTATTGATGGTATGTTTTTCTGCTCTTCTATGTATTACCTTTGAAGTCTCATTTTTCTGTGTACAGAATATAGATTTGAGAGTTATTTTACATTATATTCAAGATTCTCTTCTTGTTCTCAAGCATCAGACCCTCCCTCCTGCCCGTTTTTCCTGCCTCCTTTCCTTCCTTCTTCTGTTCTTTCTTTATTCTTTTTCTTTCATTTCCTTTTCTCCTTCCTTCTTACTTGCATGCCTGTTTGTCTTTCTTTGTCTTTACCTGTTTTTGTTTTCCTTCCATTCTTCTTTCCTTCCAACCTTCCTTTTTTACTTCATCCTTCTTTTCTTCTTTTTCTTACTTTTCTTACTTTTCTTCTATTTCTTTCCATCCTTCTTCTTCTTCTTCTTCTTCTTCTTCTTCTTCTTCTTCTTCTTCTTCTTCTTCTTCTTCTTCTTCTTCTTCTTCTTCTTCTTTTCTCCCCCCCTGAGTCCTTTCTCTTTTTTCCTTATGCTATGTTATTTCACATGGATTATTCATCTAAGTGTGATAGGCAGTTCTTTTAGATACTGCATCCATTTCACATTATTTTTGGCTTAGTATAGACACTTTAATAAATCCACGGACTTTTAGTAACAGAGTTTCTAAGGTGACTGCAAAACTATTAAGTTGAGTGTGGTGCCTTTTCTAATCACACATCTACCCCTCATGTGACAGTATTATTATTTTTAGTCTGCTGATACATGACAAATAATTTTACTGTCCAATGTCCATTCAATTTTTTTTCTCTTTTGCTCATTTTGTATGGGCCACTGTAAGTCCAGCTCAGCTGCCCAGACTTTATACACCAGGACTTTGCAGTGAGAAAGGAATTGTCTCTGGGGCAAGATAAGAAAGATGGTGTCCAAGACCCAGGAACTGCTAGCTCTGTTCCTATGGGTCTCTGGTGAGAAATTAAATACTGAAATGTCTTCAGAGTAAGATCTGTATAGTACAAAACTATTTTTAAGATTTCATAGGATACGCACTATTCCAAGTAAACACCTAATTGTGTGCCAACTTCTAATCAGAATTTAAAATCAATTTTAAATGAGAGATTGAAATGTGTATATGAGAATTTGTTTGCATTTGAGTGCTGTGGGTGTAGGCAGTGCATGATCCTTCTGGATTTTTGGTTCGGTGGCCTATGGAGATATCATGGTGAACTAGACTCCAGGCTTTATTACTGCAACTATAGGAGAGAACGTTGCCATCAATTTTAGGTCCGGGGAGAGTCTTGTTTGGAGCAAAGACCTGGTGTCAACAGAGACCAGACCAGGCCCACAGGTGGCTCATATCCTGGGCATCTACTTGGGCATTTCAGATCTATGACGGGTTCAGGGGCAGTGGGTCTGTGTCAGACTTCACTCAAATCATTAAGAACCTCCAAGCAGAGCATGTGGGTGATTATTACTGTCAGCAATGCTATAGCTACCCATCCCCAGTGCTTTGGACTCCTACACAAACCTCCCCAGCCCATGGGCCAGTGAGCCTTCCTACACCAATGGCTTCCTTCTGAATTCTTAGATCCGCAATTTGCAAGGCAAGATTTTCTCCAGGGCACTCTCTAAAAATTCCCTTTTTGAGTGACAAGGGAAGAGTCAAGGCCAGTATTATAGATCCCTTATATGAGCCAAGGAATAGAAAATATATTCTGTGTTAGAAGGAAAGCCAAAGAGACATACTCCATGTTGCCTGAAGCAGGGATTGGAAAGACCCCAGTCTGAAAGTCTGGACCTGTGTAGGGACCACAGTGCATGAGACCCTCGTGCCTGAGAGATCCTAGGATACACGTGTATTCATCCAGAGCAGTGGCTGGAAGGGTAAAGGTCAGCATTCTTCGCTCTCTCCCTGCTCATGAGGAAAAGAAACTATTCCCACTGCACAAGTGCTGGTCACAGAGTTTTCTGTCCTTAACATGCTGCAGTGGAGTTAGGTCAGGGCTTCTGACATCTGTGGTTACCAAGTAAACTACAAGAATGTTAGAAACCAGCGGTAGATAGAATATGTTCCCCAGACTGAATGATTAGATATATAACTCAAGTGACTCAAGTCAAATTAGTGAGCTATAGAAAACTCTATTCTTTCCTTGTAGGGAGAACTATAATTTACATAGTATATATAAACTTCCTAGTAACTACTTTTTAAACTAGTGCATCATTATACATATTTCTGTCTCTACATATCAGATAAATCAAAATCATTTCTGAAAAGAAGAACTCCTTTCACACTGCACAGAATGAGCAAGGGATAATTTTATATTCATTTTTTCTGAATCAAGATGGAGAACATCTTCCCAAATTTCTTCTTTCTAGCCATGTATATTGTACCACCACAACCATTGTTCCTCAGAGAGAAAGGTGATACTGTACATAAGAGAAAGAAAAGCCAAGCCTTTGAATGTCTCCGCGTAATTCGGATTTCTGCCTGCCTTTCCCCTAGGCCTCTTCCAAGATGCCCACTGTGGGAAAATGTGCTGGGTCAGAGCTGCTGAGCAACTTTCATTTCAGACCTCCTGCCTCCCATGCTGTGAGAGGACAGTCCCATTTGTTTTCTGTCAATAAGTTTGCAATATTTTTATCATAGCCCAAGAAGTCTAATGTATCCACTGCATATTGTGGGCACTTGTGTATTGTCGTTTGTGGGAAAATGAGGAACTAGGTGCTATGTTTCATTAAAAATAAAAGGTTATGACTTTTTTAAACTTATGTGTGCATATGTCCTCTAAACACAGAGAATGTGAGGGACAAGTGTTAGGTATAGATGTCTCCTGCGTCTAGTGAGTAGACTGCATAAGAACATGCAGCTCAATAGAATGTGGCAGCTGGAAAAATTTTCTTCATCCAGCAGAGTCTGATACGTTAATATTTCTGATTATCTTGGATATTGAAGACCCTCTTCTTCATCTGCTTACCTTGAAGGAGCAGTAATAATTGAAATGAAAGAAAGTAACTTTGAGCTCTTCAAAGCAGAAACAAAGCCAAAATATTAATTGACATAAAGATCTTTAGGATACGCCAATGTGTCAGGAGTGAATGTGGACAGGTTCACTCACTCTGTGTTTTCATGGCCTTGGAAAATATGAACTTCCGCAACCCACACTGTATCTCTTTTCTGTGATGCTATCCTAGGAATCTTGTGCAAATTTTGAATCTGATTAGGAGAATGTATTGTAATAATATTTTATTTACAAAAAACCAAAATGTAATTAAAATACAAGGTGAGACTACATTGATTCAGTGAAAAAATTAAAATCTTTAGTGGTCAAAAGTATTTCTGGCTTGATGTTAAATCTTTAAGGTCAGTTAAATAATTTTATTGGGTATGTGATGCAGTGAGATTTCAGTTATATCATGTTGGTTAGTCTTTTTATTTTCTAGCTTTTTATACTCTCTGTATATCTATAGTATTATGATTTATTTTGAATTTCAATACATTAATATATTATTTTTCTAAAAATGCTGTCATTATTGAAAATCTTACACCTACAACATTTTATTTGGCTTATATTTTATTCCTACTCAAATTATCTTTTTGCTTTTGTATGCCATGAATCTCAATGTGTGGCCTATGTATTGTAGAAAAATTATTTGTAAGATTTCTTAGGGAATTGAATGTTAATGTCTTTCTTCAGGAGGTGTCACCTGGGTTCCTAATTGTCAGAAATGCCATCTTAAACTTATTTCAAGATTGTTGATTTCTCTGTTCTCTAAACCAGGGGTTTTGCAGTAAATATTTTGGCAGTGGTGCTTTTAGCCATTAATTTCCTGTAAAATTTTATCTTGTTTTTCTCTGTGTCTCCATTTCCCAATTGACTTGGACCCCTCTCCTCAGTACCCTGGTGCTGTGGAAAGCAGAGTTGTCTGTGTGTCCTTGACTCTCACTTCCATGGAGTCCTTGTGGTCCCAGCTAAAATCCCCTGGCTCTGTGGCTCATGCACAGGGAGACCCTGGAGCTCAGCCACGTCCTGTGTTCCTTAGTGTCACGATAAATGTGGCTTTGGAAAGCAAACATTGTTTTAATCATAAAAACTATGAACTTGTTTAGAAGGAGAGGGTTTCCTTTTGTGTTTCCTTTTCTTCTTCCATCTTTCTCCTATCTTCTTTGTTTTACATTTTATATTCCTGTTTTCCTAGCATATTTAATTGTGTAACTCAGGGTGTAGATGTGAAGAACCTAGCCTATTTTCCCTGTATATGCGTAATCCATTTGAATCTTTTTTTTGTTTATTTGAGACTAAAGTCCGTATTTAGGCCATCTAGTGGTTTGTAATTTTAGAACTTCAGGATTAACTACTGCGTTTTTATTGCTACCCAAGTACAGTTTCTGTGTAGGTATTTTCGGCTTTTGAGTCAATCAGTTACTTTCATAACTCAATGATCATGCAATTTGTTTCCCTGTTTAGAGGTGAATTTTCATAGGCTCTTCTAGGACCAGCCCAACTGCTCAGACTTTATAAACGAGGCCTTTGCAGGGAGATCTGAGCTCCATCAGGGCGTAAGGGGCAGCAAGATGAGGTCGAAGGTCCAGGTCTTCATGTGCCTGTTGCTCTGGGTCTCTGGTGAGAAACTGGACAGTTCCAAAATCACTTAGAGTAGTATCTTTATAGAGTTAGAATTATGATTTTAAAATGCAATGAGAAATAATATGACCCAAGTATATACTAATTTACAATAGCATCAGTGTCTACATTTTAAATGATTTATTTCAATTATCATAAGATAAAGCATGTATGCATATGAGTGTGTGTATAATCACTATGAATTACTGATTGCAGGTGTCTGGGGTGACATTGTGATGACCCAGTCTCCAGCCTCCCTGCCTGTGTCTGTTGGAGAGAGTGCCACCATCCACTGCAAGTCTAGCCAGAGTCTTCTACACAGCAGTGTAAACAAGAATATTTTAAGCTGGTACCAACAGAAAACAGGACAGTCCCCCAAACTGCTCATCTACTATGCATCCACTCGGGAATCTGGGGTCCCAGACCGGTTCAGTGGCAGTGGGTCTGGCACAGATTTCACTCTCACCATCAGCAGCGTGCAGGCTGAAGATGCAGCAGATTATTACTGTCAGCAGGGTATTAGTGTTCCTCCCACAGTGATTCAGCCTCGAACATAAACTTCCTCCCGGGGTCTCCCCAGCTGCTTGCTCCCTGTGTGGCCCAGGGCTTGAACACTTCCTCCTGCTGCCTGAGAGACTGTGTCAACCTGACGCATGAGGAAGTCTGCAGGGCTGAGCAGAAGATAAAGGGGGTGCAGGTCTCCTAGATACTTTGTTATAAGAAATTACAACCTAGATGTTTGTATTAATTACATATTATTTTATAATAATTTACCAACTCAAGGAATTGAAGTGTGAAATTCCTTACTGTATAGTTGTGTAGGATAATATCCATCACAGGACTCCAGGGCTGAATTCAGCATACTGTAAGGTGCTTTCATTCGGTACATTATAGGACAGAATATCTCTCTAGCCTTTCCCTTATCCTGAATTCCTTTCATTCCGTAACTGGCCTTTTCTCCATCTGTAGAGTGAGCAGCATTTCCTTTCTCTGGTGCCTGTTCCATAGTGACTTTCCTCTCTGAATATCCCCTCTGCTTTTCAAATATGAACACTACAAAAACGTCCTGAAATACCATGATAAATATAATTTGTATTCAATATCGCTACCCTTCAGTCTTCACATGAATTGCCATTTGTTTTTGTGTTTTTCTTTTTGATTTTGATAGTTTTTGGAGATATGTTTTAAGCCTGAAGTTAAACTGGCCTTGAACTCATGTTAAAGCCCAGGCTGGCTCTGAAGTTGCAGGGAGCTGTGCTTTATTTTTTGGTATAACCAGAAATTCTTTCGAAGGATCTTCATTCACATGTTGCAGAGTCTTATGGAGTTCAGCCAGCTGTTCATGTCTTCTTTAAGGGTGCTGAACATGTAATAGAAATATTCCTCTACTTATGTAAATCTTAATTGAATTTGATGAACACTTTGTTTTCTTCTTTCATCTCTTCAAATATTTGACCATTTGATTTCTTAGTTCTTTAAAAGAGAAACTCGTTATTCCTGTGCTTTTATGCTGAATGTTGTAGGTCAGTTGGGCTAGAAACTTTTGCTAACAGGGATATTAGCAAAGAATTGCATAGACAGGAGTTTCTGGTAATATCAACCTGCAAAGAAGATTGAAGAGTTTCAGAAGTAGTGGCATTAAGTCTTCTCTAAGTTTCTTACAGAATTCAGCTGTGAACCATCTGAGCTTGGAGTTTTGCTTATTTGTTGGTCTTTAATTACATCTTCAATTTCATCAACTCAAATAGGTTTATTATAATTTTTATATCTTGTTGCTTCAGCTTTGGTAATTGATATGCACCAAGAAATCTGTATATTTCTACTCCATTTTCCATCTTAGTTGTGAGTAAGTTGTTGAAGTAGATATAATCTTCTGGATTTCTTTGGTGTCTGTTGCCATTTCACCATTTTTGTTCCTAACAGCATGGATTTGAGTCTTTCTTCCTTCTTTTGATTATATGGACTATGGCTTTTTTCACCCTATTTAATATTTCAAGGATCCAATTTTTGATTCACTGAGTCTTTGCATTGTTTTCTTAGTCTACATTGCATTATTTCTGTTCTGTTTTATAATTTCCTCCTTCATATGATGTTTAGCCTGACCTCCTCTTCTTTTTCCATAAGGTTGAGGTTCAACATTATGCTGTCTGTTTGGGCTTGCTGTTTTCCTGATATGGGTATTCAGCACTATAAATTTTCCTCTTAGGACTGCTCTCACTGTGTCCTGAAAGTTCTGATATTCTGTATAACCATTATCATTTAATTGCAGAAACTGTCCAATTTCTGTTTTAATTTTATCTGTGACTCACTGGTTATTCAGGTTGGTATCATTTAATTTCCTTGTGTGTATGAAGTTCTTGTGGTTTCTGGTTTTCTTACCTGGAACTAAACTCAGGACGTTGTATTTTCCAGGCAGGTCCTTATGCTCCTGAGCTATATCCCTGGCTCAATTGTTTTGGTTTCTTTTGCCACTGATTTCAATTTCATTGCTATGTGATCTGATAATATGCATTGATAATTTCAGTTTGTTTATAAATATGTAAGTTTGTTGTATGAGAAGTACATTTTCTATTTTAGATAAGCTGAAAAATGTGATGCTGTGAGGCGGGACAACACGTGGACATCTACTATGTCCATTTTTTCAAAATTTGGTTCAGTTCTAATATTTATTTGTTGATTGTTTGTCTAATTGATCTGTCTATTTGTGTCAGTGGCTTCTTGAGATCTCCCAAGTAAGTATATTAGTGCATAAGTGATTTTTCAGGTTCTTTCATAGTTGCTGTCTACAGTTGGCTGCAGTGGCGTTTGTTGTATATATTTTGTGCTTGCTATGTTTTTCTCCTGAATTATTCCATTTCCCAGGATGTAGTTACCTTCTTTGTCTCTCAACTGCTCTTGGCTTGAAATCCACATTGTCTGAAAACAGAATACCTATGCTTGGCTTTTCAGGTCACCGTCACATGAAGTGTTGGCTCCATCCTTTGACTCTCAGTCTATGAGTTTCTTTTGGAATTCAATGTGTTTCTTGTATTCAGTGTATTATTGTTTTTTACTTCATGATCCATTGTGCTGATGTGTTTCCTTTGCTTGGTGAACTGAGATGATGGCCACTGATGGTTATGATGGGTGTGTATTGACTTGCCCTTGCCATGTTATTTTCCTAACATAGGCTCTTTTATCCCCTGAGTTTTACCACTTTCTCTGCCTGCCAGATTCATTCTGTTGGATTTCATGCAGTTGTAATTCTTATTTCCTCTCTCTGAAGTGTCCTTCAGAACATTTTGTAGACCTAGTTTTGCTGTCATGTATTTCACCAGTTATTGTTTTTTCATGGAAGCATCTTATTTCTCCATTAAGTTTGAAAGATAGTTTGCAGGGAATATCAGTTTGGATTGAAGATTTTTTTGGTGGGTACCTCATGACACCCTTCACTCCAAGCTGCCCTTGATTGAGGGTTTGTTTCCAGATGTCAGTCATTATTATGATGGGCTTTCCTTTATACCTACTCCGTTTCTTTTCTCTAATAAATTTTAATATTGTGTTCTTGAATTTCTTGAATACTGACCCTCATATAACTTGCTGTAGATTTTTTGATCATAGCTAATCAGAGTTCTATCTGGCTAACTTACAGATATGTCAGATTCTTTTTCATTGATTTAAGAAATTTTCTGCCATGGTGTCTCTGATAAGTCTTTTTGGTTATTGTGCTAACTCCTGCTCTTTTCATTAACTCGAATCATTCTTATGTTATTGCTCTTCATGTGATATAGCAGCTTCTGGATGGACTGCTTGTCATTCCTTGCTATGTTTAAGAAATCTTTTTTTCTAATTACTAACCACAAGCCTGTCTTCTATATTTGACATTCTGTTCTCACATTGGTTTATTCTGCTGTTTATACTTTCAGTGGAGGTTTCAATCTCCTGGATATCTCCTTGAATCTCTTTTATGAATTCCGTTATATTTCTATGTTGGTTTTCATGGCTTCTCTCATTTACCTAAGGTCCTCTATTTTTAATCTCTATCTGCTGTGGGCTAACTAAGTATGTTTTTCATTATGGTCACTATCTGTTGGTTATCCATGAAATTATTTCTGATTTTATTTGATCTAGATCCTTGCTGACTTGTCTTGTTGTTGCCACTTCAGACAGTCAAGATAAGGGCTTTTGAATGGTCCCACCTCATTTCCTATTAGGTCTGCCTTTGTTTTACTGCATGTGTGAAGTTGCCTCTTGTGGAATTATTTTCTCATTTTCTATTTTTCTTTTTCTTAATTTAATTCTTGGGTTGATGCTTGTAAATCACCTATGGTGGATATGCTGGTTGCTATTATTTAGAACCCTTAGGAAATCACTACTCAGAAGTGACTTCTAGGTGTATATGGCTTTTGGGTTTTGCGTGTGTTGTAAGATCCTACCTCTTCAATTTATAAGGTGAGTAGTTCTTGCCTAATTGGACCATGCCCTGGTCCCTTGACACTGTCCCACAATGTTTTCTGTGACCCTTAGGCAATATCAGACTTGCTATTCCAGGAAGAACATCTGGTTAGAACAATTATGTCTCCTTGGCCAAAGCGGTACATTCAGCATTAAAAATAGTGTCAAACACAGTCTAGAAAAATGTCAACATGAGGTAACCACAAATTTGTCACCTTTAAATATATGAACTGCATTTGTGATTATGCAACAAAATTTTAAATGAACTAGGAAAACTTATACAGTAACTAAACCCTAAATATACTCCTGCTTTGGGAACGTGGTGCAAAAGGTAGGAAGGAAAGAGAAAGATGAAATCAAAGGAAGAAAAGAACAGAACCACAGCGACCAGAAAACTGGAAAAAATGTTTACATTCATGTAAGGAGAAGGTCAAACAATAAAGAAAATAAACAAGTCATGGTAGAGGGAGAGAAGAAAACTCTCCACCCCAAGTTGCATCTGTGGTATTACTAGTAGAGAACTTGTGGAGACAGAGTCTAGATGCATGGTGATTTATCCCAGCAAACCAGTGGTAGTTTTATGGTCAGGTAGGTATAGCCTCAGTGAGCCTGAACTGTATTTCTACTGAAGTTCAGGCTGATTTCCATTCATAAGGCTGGTACTGGACTTGTTCAGCCTGTAGCAGTCAGTGTCACTTCTGCAGGCTTGAACTTAGCTGGAGTCAGGAGATGGAGTCAGAAGTTTTTCTGAGTTTGGAACTCAGCTGGCTCCTCTCCAAAATGACTTCTTCCCAATCACAGTCTCCCACAGGTGACCAACTCCACACCACTCACCAGGTAGTGCAGTCCACAGTGTGCACTGCACTTCCGTGTTGCTGTGAAGGTCTCTGGGTTGCCAGCAGTCTCCATGTGTTTTCACGTTAGAACTTTTCCTCCCCCAGGGTGAGTCCTGACACAGTGACAAGGTGCTACTGCCAATCGTCTCCCAGTCTTCTCTTCATGAGCTCTGTAAAATCATCCCTGAGCATTGAGCTTCTGATCTATGGGCCAAATTAGTGTGTGGGTCATGCAGCATTTATCTTAATGCAAAATTTAAGGAAGGGTTTCCAGTACTCCTTGGAGCAGCTTCCTAGCATGATAGAAGAATAACAAATGCCAAAATTAATATAACAACAAATTCAGTATGAAAAAGCCAGGTTTCAAACAAAGAGTAATGTTTTAGAGAAAATGAAACACTGATCTGTTTTTTTACTTCAAAATCTGATTTTGCTCAGTAACTGTAGCTACTAGCAAAAGATGGATCATTAGCTCTTTTACAATGTGGCTATGTAGTATTTGAGGAATGATCTGATTGTGTGTGTGTGTGTGTGTGTGTGTGTGTGTGTGTGTGTGTGAATGTATGCATGCACATGTGTATGTTTTTCCAGTAGTTGTCCTCAGTGGTCAGAATATTCAGTGACAGCAGAATCCCAGGCCTATAATGGCGTAGGACAAACAACAGAGCTGTGGTGTGTGTGCTCTAAGTGTCTGAAGATGAGGTGAGCCTGAGGTGCCATTCCAATGGTGGGAAGAGCACTGGTAATCGAGTTCAATGAAGAAAACAAATGGTCTTGCATCACCGTGTTCCCTATGCACCTGCATTCGACAGGTGAAATAGGAATAACGGCACACGTGAGGCATCAAGGGATCCAGAGGTTCAATGCTGTGAGATATTCAGTGCTCTTCTGTAGTCATTAAACTGAATAACAAGACAGTGAATAAAATATTTTAGTACCTTTGAAAGAAGAAATCTGAGAAAAGATCTGCCTAGGAATTTGCAGTGCATGAGAAAGACCAGAAAGGGCAGCAGTGCCCATTTCTTTGTAAAGTTAGTTTAAAAAGCTTTCACTTGCCTGAGGAAAATCTCTGGTCCCAAAGAAAGAAAAGTGACTCTTGGTGCTCTGCAGATTTTTATATTGGTGCCCTAGAGTATTTGAGCAAATGTTTGCTCTAGTTACTTGGGAGAGGGGTACCTGCATTAAACTCAGGACTTTGGACCTGCCCCATAGGGGAGGTGCAGTTGAGTTGTGTCCCCTGCCCTCATGCACTTTCCGTGTAGATATTTTTTAACCTTGTATAACATGTGCCCATTGCTTTATAACAGTTATCTTAAAAACCTTCCAACTGTCTGGGGAAAATCTCTGATTGAGGGGAGAAAAAGTGTCATTGGGGGCTCTATTGTATTTATATTGCTTCTCATTAATTTTTGTACAACTGTGATGTGACCCTACACTTCATATTCTAAGGAAATAACGGTACATCTGAGGCATCAAGCTCTTCACAGCTTCAGTGCTTTGAGATATTGCAAAGAGATCTGCACTTGCTGAAGCAGATCGCAAAGTAGCAGAAACAGCTCCCATGCAAGCCAGTATTCCTGAGTTTCTATTCTTTGCCCAAATCCTGCTACAGTTCCTGTTACTTTTGTTTCTTAAAAATGGCAGGTCACTGTGATACGTATTGTAAGAACCAATCAAAGTCAGCCATGTGCTCTACCTCTGTATTTCCCCTTGGTAACCCTATAAAAACATTTCTTCCTAAGACTTCGTGGCTGACATTGTTATAAGGATTGATTTCTTATCACTGCCCATCACTGTTTAGCATAGCAACAGCATGGTAGAAAAAATATTTGAGGATAATTGAAAGGGGACTGTTAAGACCAATTTTCTGGAGAACTTGCCTTTCATAGAACTGACCAACAGGTGGCAGCAAGGAGCCATCACTTTTAAAAGTAATGTTTGAATTCTTGCCCCAGCCCAGAAAGAGCTGTGACCTTATAAGAGGCACAGTGTTTGGGAGGTTTATAAGAATCTGCATTAAAGGGAATTTCTACAGTCATTCAATGCTTTAATTTTACATTGTGAAAGAAAAAGAGACTCTTTAAACTCTGTTTTGGTTCTAAAATCTCCTTTTCTTACCCTTTCTGTGTCTCTCTCTGTGTCTCTCTGTCTTGTGCTTCTGTCTCTGTCCCTTCCATCCCCCCTTCCTTCCCACAGGTGACTCCTACTCGACAGCCTCTAATGTGGGTATCTCCTTGTATCCTGATGGCTGAGAATTGGGTTATCTTTTAGGGACCAGTCTGCCCTCATCTACTTTTCCTCATCTCCTGGTGACCTCACCTCTATCCCTATATTTGCATCTCCAGTTCAGATCACTTCAGAGGTCTCCAGAATGTCACATATGCAGGTGCCTCAGGACAGTTGTTGATTGGAGGTCTAGTGCCATCTCAATACTGGAACTCTGTTCCACTGCAAGTCCTTATTTCCACTTGCTTGCCAATGTTGATTTTTCTGCCTTCCCTTATATGGAGGCTTCATTGCAAGTTCTGTGGTGGCTCATTTCCAAATATAGGACAGTCCTTGATTTTTTGTCTCAGTTCATGTCCAGTATGTCAGCAAACTTATTTGCTCTGACTTTAAAGTATGATCAGAATCTGCCCACATTCATACCCTGAAGTCAGCACTGGAAAAGAAAACATGCTGACTTGGAATAATTGTATTAGAGGAACAGTTAATGTTCATTTTTTAAGCTGTGTGAAAGGTCAAGAATTGCAAAGAGGAATCAACTTTCCCTGTTATCAAACTCCTCAATTCTCTCATGTTATATTTAACTTTGAGGATAGAAGTAGTCTTGGAGTATTTTTATAAAAAGGGAGAAATGGAGCCTATTGTGAGGATGAGGATGAGTGGAGGTGACAGGCACATATCATAATACTGAAACTGTTAAGTCTGGATGTCTTCTTTTCCAATAAAAAGCTTGGAAATAAAGATTCTTGTGGAGACTAACCCCACATATGTCTTTGTGATGGAGAACTGAGTCAAAAATTGTTAATAAAAAGCATGTCAAATTGGTACAAATTTCTGTGAGAAATTTTCTGAGGATTTGTTTGCCCCCTTGAAAAGTAGCTATATTCGTGGATATCACTAAAAGTTGATTCTTCAACTTTTCTCAGATCATCCCTGTTGTAGCTTGGTTTAACTGACACCATCTTGAGCCTTGCATTTAGGTAGTGCCCTGTATTTGATCCAGGAAAATGGAAAATTACTCAGGGTATAAGACCCATAAGAAAAGCAGAATGAGTTGTACCCACAAGAGAAAAATTAGCCTGCTCAACCAAAGAAGCAGGATACAGGTGTGAACCTAAATTTAATGTAAGATTCTAGCTGAATGGTATGCAGCAGGATGTCTTTTTGTGGTTCTCTGTTTAAAAGCTTTGTAATTTTCCATTTCAGGGCCACTCAGTGGGACTCTGACATGTGTGCACATGTGTTGTCACTGAGCTCAGCTAATTAAATACCAAATTTATCAGTTTAGCTACTTGGAGGCTTGTTGGGGATAGATGCTTATTTAGGGATTTATACGATCCAAGCCTCTCTTTGAGGCAATTTATTCCTTAGGAGGACTGAAGAGAGATGTTCCTTGACCCCAAGGAATCTTCCTTTCAAAGAGAAACCAAAAAGAAAACCCTGGATCCCAATTCTATTGGGAAGCCAGATCCTTACTGGTAAGATTGTTTGTTTTGTTTGGGTGTCTTTGAGAGTCTTTGGAGATGTTAGACACAACATTAACATCTCCAAGACTGTTCCCAGACAAGACATAGGCTAGAACTTATTGGCCATAGGGTCAAACTAGTTCTTGGTGTCAGTTTGTTAGTCTCTGTCTTTGCTTTGTTAATATTGTTTGTCACTGGTTTAATGTTTGTTATTCATCTGTTATTTGTGTGACTGGGTCAGTCTGCTTCTGCTCTTTGTTGCCCCTGCAATATGTTCTTAACCATTTTTAGGAATTTTGTCAGAGAGGCTCTCTCTATGGTGAAATTGTTTAGCCAGGAAGCTCCAAACTTTTTTGTGAATTTAAATGGCCCATTTTCTGAGTCTTTTGGCCTCCAGAAGGGCCTTTTAACCTGTCTTTGTGTTAGTAGGTCTACCTCAGACCTCTGAAAAACAATAGAGCAGCTGCTGCAGTTGCCACTGCTGCCAATGCCACGGGCACCTCACCCAGCAGGTTTCTCATTGAAGAGGGTTACACGCCCCTGCCTGCAGGCCCCACCCCATCACATGCCTCCACATTCTGAAACCTGAGGCCTGGATATCTGTGTATTCTCACTGCAGAGAATAGCTCCATGCCCCCTTCCTCCTAGCTGCACTGACTAATCAGCAGGAGTGTGGCACCTTAAGGGTTTCCTGCCTGATCTGGCCTGAGGATCACTCCGTGGGTCTCACCTGGAGAGGGAATGGGGATGGGGGGCAGGGCAAGAGGAAAGAGAGATGGAGACAAGTTGAGCAGTTCCAATCAAGTCTAGCTTATTGAGGAAGTGAACATGGTTTATATAGGGTGAGGGCAGAAAATTGTCATCATCAGGCAGAGATGTTGTGGAGAGACCGGATAGGTCGCAGTCACGTCCGGCCAGGCAGAGAGGATCATGGGTAATGTAGGCAGATGCACCAAATGCCCACAGGAGGACGGGATGGGGCAGCAGCAGTGAGGCTATCACACTGCTCCCTACATCTCCTCACTTATCATTTTATAAAATCAGGAGTATGGCAGGCCTTGTGAAGATGGTGCCTGTCTTGGGACATGGACTCCATATGTGAACCCGACCGAGCCTTACCCGTCATGGGCCTGCAGGACAGTAGTTGGTCCTGTGCCTGTCTTAGGTGGCTGGTGGTGTAGCACAAATGTCCAAGTTGCCTGTCTCTGGCTGCCCATCTAGTACCTCAAGGCATCTGGGCCACATCATCAATATGGGCCATTTGTGGGAATCGCTTCCCTATAAGTTTGCTGATCTGCCATCTCCAGTTGATGATAATGTACCTGAATGGTCTTTTTCATGAATGCGTCAATTCTATCCTTAAGAATCCTCATGATCCTCTGGAAGATGCAAGGGCCAACAGTTAGAAATAACAATAAGGCAGCTAGGGGTCCCAGAAGGCGGTCAATATAAGGGAAGAGGCCCCCCCACATGGAGGAGAAGGGGCTAGTAGCCATTTGTTGCTGACGTTGTCAGAGTCGATGTTCTAGTTCTTGGAGTTTTCCGCACACAAGCTCAGACTGGTTGAGATAAAAGCAGCACTTTTCCTGTAAGGCAAGACAGATCCCTCCCTGTTCTGCTGTGAATAGGTCTAGTCCTCGTCTATTTTGTAGGACGACCTCTGCCAAGGAGTCTAGTTGATTTTGGAGAGTCTGTGTAGTGAAGGATAAGGCTTGAACATCTTTAGACAGCTGGTTAGATAAGTCAGAATATTTGTCTAGGGCCACGGCAAGGCCAGCAGTCCCTGTGGCTATAGCGCCAGTGAGGCCCATTCCCACCAAGAGCGGGATTAGCATTACTGCTTTTTTTTGGTGGCCAGCAATATAATCAGATGTTGGAACTGGGATAGGTTGGTCACCTGGGACAATATCTATGTCAGGCAGGAGGGAAGCGGTCATGCATGTACCTGTCCAGTTGGATGGAAGAGAAGTATAGACTCTATTATTACTGCAGACAAAAATGTGTCCTGTTGGGGGGCACAGGGGGTTGTGCCTCAGGAGAGGGTGTCATTCCTGGGCATCATCTAAAATCTTGGAGGAGGAATTGTCTATTTGCTTTACAAGTCATTCAGGCAGCCATCTAGCTCCTTTTTCTTGCTTAGAATAAACACAGACTGAGCCTCGCCCCCAGATGAGAACAGGGTCGGGGCCATTCCAGGAGTTAGTTAGTGGATCTTTCCATAATACTGAGGCAAACTGTGTTTGCGTCTGTGTATGCCAAAAGCAAGATGAAGCAGAACAGCCTAAAGTGTCTAGGGATAAAAAGTTTAAAATGAAAAGGGCATGTGAAAGGATATTTCTGGGGGACCCCCGAGTAGGGTACCATGTTCCCCCTTTTATCTTATCTATAGTGGACTTAAGAGAATGATATGCACGTTCAACAATGCCTTGTCCTTGAGGATTGTAAGGTATACCTGTTGTATGAAGAATATTAAGGCACTTACAAAATTGAGCAAAGGAATCACTTGTATAGCCAGGGCCATTGTCGGTTTTGAGCTGTTGGGGACATCCCAGAACAGAGAGCGCTGATAGCATATGAGCTATAATATGTTTGGCAGCTTCTCCAGTCTGGAAGGTGGGAAAAACGAAGCCACTGTATGTGTCAACTATCACATGTATATATTTTAAGTTGCCAAATTCATTAAAATGAGTAACATCGATTTGCCATAAGGCATTGGGAATTAAGCCTTTTGGGTTGACTCCTAGGTGTTGAACAGGTAGACGGGTAGCGCAGGAGGGACAGTTCTTAACAATTTGTCGGGCTTGTTCTCGGGTAATTTTATGAAGGAGATGGAGGGTTTGGGCATTGCGGTGGTGTAGTTGATGAGCCCGTTGTGCCTCAGACACCCTGGAGTCATCCATAGACTCAGAGTGTGTCATGAAGACCTGAATCTGTGTGGCGAAATCAGTCAGATGATTTCCCTGAGCAAGGGGACCCGGAAGGCCAGAATGAGCTCATAAGTGGCCAGTAAAAAACTTGTAATGGCAAAGCCAAATCATATCTTGTAGCTGTTTGAATAGATTTGCATCTGAGGAGGTATGACCTATAGTGGCAACAGTTTCTAATAATGGAACAGACTGAACAAGGTAGGCACTGTCCGTGAATAAGTTGAAGGACTGTTCGGGGTAAGTGGTAAAAACTGCAAGAATAGCCTGTAGTTCTGCCAGCTGTGCAGAAGATGTCCCTGTTTGGAGAGTAGTGACACTATCTCGGGTTACATAAGTGGCTTTTCCAGAAGAGGAGCCATCAGTAAATACCACTAGGGGATCAGAAAGGGGTTGGGAAGCCGTGATCCTGGGAAAAGCAAGTGGGTGATGATTAGCAAAATCAATTAACTTATTTGGGGGGTAATGATTGTCGATGGACCCTGAGAAGGAGGCTAGGGCGATAGGCCATGCCTTGGTGGTCTGGAGTAGCCAGTCCACTTGATCTTTGGTGAAGGGCTGAATAATGATATCTGGCTCTCTACCAAAATAACATTTCCCTAGTTTTCTGCCTTGAATTATCAGGTCAGAGACAGCCTGGTAGTAGGGTAATAACACCCTTTTTGGGGAGACTGGCAAATGAAGCCCCATGAGGGGGGCTTGTTGCCAGAACACTGCTGTGGGGGAGAGGTTTGTATTAAAAATGAGGAGTTGTAGAGGTTTGTTATAATCTATGAAGGAAAACGTTTGCTGTGCAATAGCCTCTTCTACTCTAATGAGTGCCTTTCTGGCATCAGAGGTAAGTTCATGAGGGGATGTTGGGTTTGTGTCCCTTTGAGAGTTTCATAAAGGGGTTGTAAGTCATGTTTGGTTAATTTTAAATAAGGTAAGAGACAAGTGATATCTCCCAAGAGTTTTTGAAAATCATTAAGTGTCCGGAGACCATCAAGCCTTAATTGGGGCTTTGGGGAAAGTATTTGGGTGCCCTGTAGCTGAAAACCCAGATATGTATATGGGTCTGTAAGCTGGACCTTATCAGGTGCTATTTGGAGTCCGGCTTTCTGTAAGGCAACTTGTAGTGCCTGATAACATTGTAAGACTTGATCCTTATTATCTCCCGCCAAGAGAATGTCATCCATATAATGAAGGATATATATATTTGGCCAGTGATCCCTAACTGGTTGTATAGCAGCGGCAATAAAAGCCTGGCATAATGTAGGGGAATTGGCCATCCCCTGAGGGAGGACACGCCATTGAAATTTCTGCATGGGAGCCTTAAAATTAGTAGTTGGGAGACTAAAAGCAAAGTGTTTTTGATCTTGTGGGTGTAGGGGGATTGAGAAAAAGCAGCCTTTGAGATCTATAACAATTTTAAAGAATCTTAATGGAATGGCACTGGGTGAAGGAAGGCCTCGCTGCAAAGGTCCCATTACAACCATAGTCTTGTTTATTGCCCTAAGATCTTGTAGTAGCCTCCATTTCCTGACTTTTTTCATATAACAAAAATGGGCGTGTTCCAGGGGGAGTTGCTCGGGACAATGTGGCCTGCATTTAACTGGTGCTGCACCAGCTGTTGAGTGGCTGCAAGCTTTTCAGAGGTAAGGGGCCACTGATTGACCCAAACAGGGGCATCTGATAACCATGTAATTTCTTTGGCATGGGCCGCAGCAACGTCAGTGACCCCTATTGAAAATGGCCTAGACCTGTCCTTAAAGAGTTTGGGGCTGGGGAAATGGGAGCTTTGATGCCTGAACTCTGTTTGCATAAACCTTGATTAGGGAGGAATCCCTGAGTGAGTATCAGTTTGGTGACTATAGTATTAGGGCTGCCCATCATCATTCCCATCTGGGGCAGTAAATCTCTGCCCCACAAATTGAGGGGTAGCCCCTCCACAACATAGGGCCATATATGTCCTTGATTATTTTCTTTATCTTTCCAAGTAAGCAGATTGGCACTACGTTGTGGATTTTTGGATTGTCCAATCCCCTGTAGATGAGTCATAGTGATCTCTAGGGGCCATGTGGGAGGCCAGTCTTTCTTTCTAATAACGGTGACATCAGTGCCCGTATCTATGAGGTCTGAGAAACTTTTTCCATTGAGCAACAAAGTCATAAGGGGTTTATCTTTGGAAATGAATTGAGCCCAATATATATCTGAAGACCCAAAGGAAGAATCTCCCCTAAAGGAGGCCATGGCTATATTAGGAGTTTGGATTAAAGGTAATAGCACTAATTGAGCAATACATTGCCCTTGACTAATGGAAACCAGACCAGAGATAGAGGAAGCCATAACAGTGATTTCACCGGCATAGTCATTATCTATGACTCCTGGGACAATTTGTAACCCTTTTGATATTATACTGCCGCGTCCAAGAATTAACCCACATGTGCCCTCAGGAAGGGGGCCACAAATCCCCATAGGAATGGCTTGTGGGCCCATATCAGGAGTTAATACTGTGTTGGAGGCGGAACAGAGGTCCAGTCCTGCACTTCCTGGTGTGGCACAGAGGAGGTCCGAAATGGATTGTTTTGTGTTGGGTTGTTTTGTTGTGGGACAAACCCTATAGCCCCGGGGGTCTGCCTCAAATTGGGTGTCCAGGGCAGACCCCAAATCCCATTTCCCTGCTGGGGAAGGGGGTTGCCATCTGTATCTGTTTTTGACTTGGCCCAATGATATCCCCTCCTGCATTTTGGACATAAACTTATAGGTTTTGGTCTTGGGTTGTTATGTTGAGGCTTTGGGGCAGTTAGACAGTCTTTGGCAAAATGGCCCATCTGATCACATTTAAAACATTTGCCATTATTTGTCCTTCCTCCTTGTTTATGTGCGAGGAGGATCTCCTTCATGGCTGCAGCCGTACTTGCAGCTGTGACCTGAGCTTGATGATATGTAGGGCCTATATCCACGCACAAGTGAATAACCTGAAAGATCTTTCTTTTTATGCAGTTTAATTGCAGCCTGACAGGCAAAATTTGCATTTTCGTAAGCGAATTGTTTGATTCGATCAGGATTGTTCTCAGAGGAGCCAAAAAGACGCTCAGTTGCCTGTAGGAGGAGATCAACAAAGTCACAAAAAGGCTCTTCAGGTTTTTGTTTAATTTTTGTGAGAGAAGAAGCAACTCTGCCACCAGAAGGGAGCTTTCTCCAGGCTATAGTTGCTGCTAGGGTAACTTGGGCAAAAAGGCCTGCCTCATATCGCATTTGGGCCTGTTGCGTTGCATAACGGCCTGTCCCTGTTAACATGGGAAGGGTATAGTGATTTTTTTTGATTAGCATTTTCTTTGGCTAAAAGTTCACATTGATCTTGGAATTCAACCTTCCAAAGCAGATAATTGTCCCCTGAGAGTGTAGCTCTAGTTAAACCTCTCCAATCATTAGGTGTAATCCAACCTCGGGTCAAGGAATCTAGGACCGCAAGGGTAAAAGCCGCCATAGGGCCATATTGAGATAATGCTGTTTTTAATTCTTTTAGGGCGGTTACAGAGAATGGCTTATGGGCCCTATTAGCCCGTGGCCCCGGGGATGGAGAATCTGTTTCTGAATCACTATCATGTGGGTCAGAGTCATTTTTTTCCTCTCTATCACTAGTTTCTAAATCCCATTTGTGCAGACTCGGTGGCTGTCCCTTTCTATCTCCCCTAGTTGTTGTAGTGGCTCGTGTTTTATCTCATGTATCTTCCTGACTTGGGGACTGATCCTCACGTTTAGTTCGTCCCTTTGGTCTCCCTCTTTCTCTAATCATTTTATTGTTGTCATTTCTTGGGCTAATATTATCTTGGGCAGGTCGAATTGCCTCTCCACCATTTTGTGGGCCAAATCAGCTGTGGTGGCTTCTGTTACTGGGAACATTAAGTGAGGCACCATTTTTGGGGCGTTTGTTACTGGAGGGTGAATTGTTTCTGTCACTGGAAACATCATTGTTGGCATGCCTAAAAGAGGGTTAGAGCCCACATCTAATGACTGGAGCTGTAAAATGAGCCTTTGTTTTTCCTGTTTAAGTTGAAGTTGTTGTTGCAAATAATGAATCTCAGTTTCTAAATCGAGAAGGGCGGAAGGGGGGCCGAGCGGCTTTTGGAGGCCAGGCGGGGGTTGACCCAGTGTCGCTAGCACA